>VWPU01000230.1:0-16767 GCA_013398955.1 Callaeas wilsoni | reverse complement strand
GGAAGAGCAGAGCAGGGAGCGGTGATCCAACAGCAGAGGTTGGTCGGGGTTAGAATCAACAAGAAAACTCCCTGCTCAAGGGTATTTGCATTTTTTTGTCAGATGCGTTTTGAATCTTCCTTTGAAGAAGCAGATTAGGCTCAGGACTTCTTCGTCTATCAAGGAACTGTATGAAAAACCTTGGAATGTGAACATCCACCTTGTTTTGTGCTGTTTAACATCTGCCAGTTCCTAATCTCCTCTCAGAAGATTTAGGTGGATTTAGATGGCAGAAGGGAGAAGAGGGCGCAATGGGCACGGGAGGAGTGGAAAGAAAGGAAAATCTTTAAATTGCCATGGGTGATCAGAGGCAGGAGAGCGAAGGCTGCAGCCCTCGGGGCAGGATTCCTTACAAATCCGTGTTGAGAGCACCGGCATCCTCTGGGGATTGGCAGGGAGAGACGGAGCCTTTCAGCCTTTGGGGGTCCAGTTCAAATCCAGGCCATGGGTGGCTTTAAGCAGTCACAGGGACAGGCTGGGAACAGATTTTCCCTCCTAATCTCAAAGCAGGGAGGGATCTGCTCCTGGCTGCACGGGGAGCTCCCTCTCCTGTCCTGCTGCTGGGCACATTCCTTGGATATTCGCAGGATACGCCCTCTGCTCCCTAAGAAAGAACCTGGGATCTCAGCTCTTGCGCTGAACCACTGTTTAATAATTTTTGTGGTTTTTCCATCGGCAAAAAGAATTCCAGTTACTCTGGAATCTGCCATGCAATGCTGAACCAAGGACAAAATAAAACCCGCTCGCTCCAATGGATGGAGTTTTCCCTCAGTTCCATGAATGGTTATGAAAGTTTTTTACGTGAAACTGGTTCAGTTCGGCTCCTTTTCCCCCCTGATGCTACTTCACGGGAAATTCTGATCATTCCCTATCATTTGGGACAGGAACTGTTTCAAAATACCACTTTCCTATGGAACAGAGCTCCTCAATTCAGCGGGGACACAGAGATAAATTGAGGAGCTGGCTCTCAGAGGAAGAAAGAAGAAAAATCTTAGGGACTTTTATCCTGCCCACATTCCAATGCAAGTATTTCCTGCCACACTGAGATCCTCAAAAGGCTCCTCTCACTCACAGAAATCCCAGAGCCCCTCCCAGTCCCCAGGCAGTGGTGGCTCCTTTCTTCCTCCGCAGGAACTTTTCCTCTGTTTTCGTCCTTCGGCTTAAGAGGTTTCCCTAAACCCTCGGAGCTGCATTGTCCTTCAGCTGTGCAGGGGAAAACAGACCTAAAACAAACACAAACCTACAGCAGCCAAAAGTCACGTACAAGAAATTGCACGGGATCCTTCTTAATGAGGGACACGAATTCCCGACCCTGACTGGGCTCCCGGAGCGAGGCTCTGGGGTCTCCGCACTTCTGAGCAGGAGCACATCCCATTCCTGGAGAAATCCAATCCCTCCCCACTTCTGAGCAGGAGCACATCCTATTCCTGGAGAAATCCAATCCCTCCCCACTTCTGAGCAGGAGCACATCCCATTCCTGGAGAAATCCAATCCCTCCCCACTTCTGAGCAGGAGCACATCCCATTCCTGGAGAAATCCACTCCCTCCCCACTTCTGAGCCGGAGCACATCCCACTCCTGGAGAAATCCAAGCCCTCCCCACTTCTGAGCAGGAGCACAGCCCTTTCCTGGAGAAATCCAATCCCTCTGACTGGCAGATACAGGAGGATGCTCTCATTCCTTTTTTTTAGGCGTTTCTATGCTGGAAAAATTCCTGGCAGGAATGCAATTATTCAGCAAAACAAGTTTTCCCTGGTTTTCTTCACGCCCCTTCCCTGCTCTCCTTTGCTCCTGTGTGTTCTGGTGGCATTTTTCCAGCTTATGTCACACTTTGTAAAAGGAGGAATTACCAAACATCCTCAAGAACAGCCCCCAGGGAATGTTCTCTGCATGCTCTCATTAGAGCTGGCTCCCACTTTCATTTTCATTTTGGTTGGGAGTGTTTTTTCAGTTAAAAACACCTGTCCAATGGATCAAACAGGGCCTGGAACCATCCAGAGCTTCCCATTTTTCACGGACACAAAGAGAAAGACAAAGGAGAGAAGGGAGACGGGACAAAGAAAGGAGAAAACACACAGAGAAGCCAGGATTAACAAATTTAGTCAAGTCAAAGGCCCAGAAGAAGGCAGAAGATCAGATTTATTCACACAAAACCAGGATCTTCATCCCTTCAGCCAGGAATCAGGGCCACGGGTGGGACACGAATGGCAGTGGCACAATAAAGAGCATTTTGCTGCTGCGTGTTTTGAAGACGTCCCACCTGCGCGGCTGAAATTTCCAAGCAGGAACTTTACTAAGTGCAGGTATTTCCGCGGCACCCCCAGAGCTGCCGGCAGCTCTGGCAGATAACAAGCACAGCACACTTTTATCCTGTTTTCTGAGCTCCCGTGGGGAATAACACGAGGAGCTTCAGGGGATTTAGGCTGGCCCAGGGCGGGGTGGGCAGGTGGGAAATTCACATCTAGGTTTTTTTCGTAAGCATAAAAATGCAGGAGCTGCAGCCCGGCACTGTGCTCTGATCACCAGGATCTCCATTATCTGAGGGATCACTTTCTTATCTCAGCTGTTCCTGTGCTGGTTTTCACGGGGAGAGCAATGCTCTGGGAATTCAGGAAATTTATTTCGACCACAGCCATTTGTTTGCTTCCCACAGGGCAGATCAGGGAGGTTATATCTCCAAAAACCCTCAACTGGAACATGCCCTGACCCCCGGAACGTCCGTGCAGTGCAGGAGGAACCTGCCCAAGCACAAGAGGCACAGGGATATTCCTGACCGCAGAGATAACATAAAGAAAGAAATCGGTCCCCAGTGTAAACCCTGGACAAGGGCACGATGTCACACGGACACATCTGAGGACTGAATTCCTGGACAGCCAAATTTCTCAGCCTGAGATCCCACAGGAAGATTGCAGGGTTCCTGTGGGATAATCCACACCTCACACCTGCTCCCTGCCTATTGAACTGTTTTCTACTGCAAGAACTCCTAACGGCTTCTGAAACCCCAGCTACCCAAACCCTGTTCCTTTTTTGGAGGCCCTGCATTAATTCCCATGCTATTTGCACTATTTCCTAGGACAGAGAGAATTCCTAATGATGGGCAAGGTTTGTTGAAGGCAGCAGCTCATTTAGGCCTGGCTCCCCTTAAGAAACCAAGGCTCTTCATCTGTCCTTTTAAGTTATCCTCAAAAGGCTTTATTTCAACAGCGCAGATGAAGACAGAGTCTTTTTAAGTAACTGCTTTATCCTCTTTGGGAGGCAATTAAAGAGTGCAAGAAATTACCACCTTCTGTTTCTATTCTTGTCAGGCCTGGATAATTGGTTTGTTTTAAGGGAGGGAAAACCAGTCAGACACTGCCAGCTTCAACATTTCGAGCTGCTTGGAGATGAGCAGGGCAACAGCACCTCTGCCAGAGCAAAGGACACTGGGGAGAGGTGCCCTGAATTTCCCTGCAGGCAGCTGAACTCTGGGATCATCGGGATCCCCAGAAAAGTGTGGAAATCCCTCATCGATGTCCTGCCATCCTCTGCCCATCCTTCCTCTGTCTGGGACATGCACAGAGTTTTGGAGCACGTGTAGAGGAATGGCTCGGTGAGCAAGGACATGCAGAGCTAAGCTCGGTGCACAACCCAGGTTTCAGCAATTGTTGAGCAGTTTCTCAGAGAAAATGGATCCTGGGAGCAGTTTCTCACGGGAGCTGCTCATTGGGATGTGCACAACCCAGGCCTCAGTAACCTCGATTATCCTTACTGAGCAAGAAAGAAGAAACAAAGTCACTGGTAGGAAAGTAAGAGGATGGGAAGAGAAGATGGGAAAATAGAAGCATGTAACCACAAGAAAGGATTAAAAGAAAAAAAGCATGATTGTTTAGCTATAGCCAATCTGCATTAATTATTATAATAGCTATTATCCAATCATAAGTTACAAAGTAGCACACGAACAGCTGACCAATGCATATAACCAGGCCTATGATAATCAATAAATGGAGTTCCACCAATAACTCCATGAGTACGTGTGGTTCATCCCGGCAGCTCTCCACAAGCACACTCAGGTGAATTTTTGCACCCCCAGGCCCCAGGTGAGCTCTCCCTGCCCCGCTGTGCTGCTTTCCCTGCGTCCCCTCCGGGCTGGGAAATGCCCAACAAAGCCCCGCAGATCCCTGCGGATCCCAAATCCCAACGTGAGCCGCTGGCACGTTCCGAGTGCAGCCCTGCTGATGGAAGTGGGCTGGGATTCAGTGAATACCCACCCATGAATAGGGAAATGATGCACCAGAANAAAAAAAGCATGATTGTTTAGCTATAGCCAATCCACATTAACTATTATAATAGCTATTATCCAATCATAAGTTACAAAGTAGCACACGAACAGCTGACCAATGCATATAACCAGGCCTATGATAATCAATAAATGGAGTTCCACCAATAACTCCATGAGTACGTGTGGTTCATCCCGGCAGCTCTCCACAAGCACACTCAGGTGAATTTTTGCACCCCCAGGCCCCAGGTGAGCTCTCCCTGCCCCGCTGTGCTGCTTTCCCTGCGTCCCCTCCGGGCTGGGAAATGCCCAACAAAGCCCCGCAGATCCCTGCGGATCCCAAATCCCAACGTGAGCCGCTGGCACGTTCCGAGTGCAGCCCTGCTGATGGAAGTGGGCTGGGATTCAGTGAATACCCACCCATGAATAGGGAAATGATGCACCAGAAATTCCAGGACCCCCCTGCTTCCCTGGCCAGCCCATTCCAGGAGCAGGGAATGAATTCCCTGTGCCACAGGCGGCTCTGCAGGCTCTGGCAGCGGCAATTAGAAGCCCACGTTAGCTGTTTGCCAATAATGCAACTCCTTTAGCTGCTGCTCTTTAACTGCAGCCTGGGAATCAGCTTCTGGAAAGACAAATCCACACAATCGCTAAAATTGATCAAGGGTGGATGACGGAATGACAGGAAGTTTCTGGGCTGGATGTATCCGCAGCGCACACGCCTCGACTTGAAAGGTTTGAAATTCAATTACAGAAACTAAAATAAATGACCATAATGTTTTCTATTATCAGATACATACAAATCATCTTCCCTTCCTTCCCTGCCCCAATAAAACAAATTTCAATTACTTTTTCATAATCAACAAGCTTGACCTTCTATCAAAGTCCTTTGGCAGTGCAGAACTTTGGAAGTTAAATCATAGATCAGAGCTAGGACAACACAGCAGAAGATCTGCAGCTTCAAGTGCAGCATCTTGGTTACAAAAACAAGGATCGAGTGCTTAAAATGCAGCTGGAGCAACCGGAGGAAAAGATGAGCACGGCACGTGCTATGGAGCACCAAAATCCCGGAAAATTAATGGGTACATACAGAATTCCTCTGTGTTTATTCAGTCTTTGTGGGAGACTGCAAAGCTGTGAGGTGTCCAGAAGAAATCCCCGTCTTTGCCAGCCAGCGAAACATTCATGGACGTGATTCCCCCTTGGAATCTGCAACTCTGGAAAAGGAAAAATACTTATTGGGTGGCTGAAGCCAAGGTTAAAACATGACCTTAATGGAGTTAATTGGCCTTGGAACAAGTGCTTGGTGCAGATACTTGAGCTGGTTTCAGGGCTGGTGTTGAGCTGGTCCTACAAACCCCCTCACACTCGAATCAAAGAGGTTCATCTACACTTCTCCATAATCTGCAGCCAGAAATAGCAAAGCTAAAAATGAGATTTTTCCTCTGCCATTCATGCCAACCCATCTGAAATCGGTCTGCTGCTGTGCCCGAAGCTTGTGAGGGTGATTTTCTGGGGGATCTGCAGTTTTCTGGGGGATCTGCAGGTTTGCAGCACATTCCTCTCACCCTGGAGTAGCTGAGGAGCGAGTAAGGGCTGTGATGTGCAGCCAGCACGGTGCTGCTTCTCCACATCCTCAGGATCTGTGTGGATACAGCAGGAAAAGCTCTTCCCCTGACACCGGACTCAGTTCTGAGGCGTTCTCAGCAAACTTTCCATTTCTGAGGCGACTTCTGAGACCCGGAGCCTTTTGCTGATTTTTGAAGAGCAAAGCTGACACCTGAACTTTTCACTGAGGGGTGACTTGGGAAGGCTCTGTAGTCCAGGCGTGAGAGAAGCGGTTTTAGCTGAGGAACTCCACATTAAAGGCCCCAACTTCACCTCCTTCACTGGCCACTTCTCCTCCAGGACGGCTTTTGATGGCAGGAATCCTCCCCCAGATCAGTGTCCCTTTTTTTTATTTCAGTGGCATTTTAGATGGAATTAAACATCCCCACACAGCAAGATCTATTGACAAAATAAACCTGTTGAAAACGTTACAATCACATCTCAGCTTATAGATATATAAAATTTGCATTAAAGAAGCATCCTGAGCCTTTTCCTCCCTCTGCCTCCTTTAACAGGATGTGATTTGGGCGCTGGTTTTACATCACCACAAAATGTAATAATAAAAAAAAGGGGAATTTTAGTTGTCACAGGAGCAGAGAAGAAAACAAAAAAACAAACACGGGGTTGCCAAGGTTACTGACACTCCTGGCTGAGGAGATGAATGGAATTGGTAGGGAGGAGACAGAGAGACACTCAGCTCCATTTTTACAGTCCTCCTATCTCACATGGAACCAGCCCTTGTAATATTTTTTTTTTTTTCTTCTTTCTCCTGGGAAGTTTAAATCAACTTGTATCCAGCAGAATTCTTCATGTGCCACCTTGGAACTGTGAGGCTGCAACAACACAGGTGGAATTGCCCCAGCCTTGGAGCGCTGATCTGCTAAAGCTCCCACAAACCACCTTACACTCAAATCCAAGAGCTGCATTTACACTGCCTCAATAATCTGCGGCCAGAAATAGCAGAGCTAAAAATAGGGTTTTTCCTCTGCCATTCATCCCAGCCCCTCAGAAATCAATTGGTTGCTGTGCCTGAACCCTGTGAGGGTAATTTCCTTCACGGTGTCTCTAGTGCAAACAAGTTGTTCCTCGTGTCTCAGAGACGCAGAGCAGCCGCTTGGAACAGGAAGGTGAAAGTTTCCCGGTCGTGGTTTCCATCTAAACCTGCCTTGGAATATCCAATCTAAACTGGAGCCAGCTTTCTGATCCACTGGTAAATTTAATGAAATTTCCTTTTTAAACAAGAGGTGAAGCTCCTGAGGGGTTTCCAGCTGCTTCCTGGCACAGCAGATTTTTAGGACAGGGATCAGAGCAGCACCCGGAGATGAAGGAGCTCAGCTGGGTTTGCTGCACTCTCTGTCGTCACATCCTCACAGGCTCCCAGCTCTGTTGAGTCAATATTTTCGGTATTGCTGGCGGATTGGAGAATCCTGGAATGGTTTGGGTTGGAAGGGACCTTAAATCCCACCCAGTGCCACCCCTGCCATGGCAGGGACACCTCCCGCTGTCCCAGGGTGCTCCAAGCCCCGTCCAGCCTGGCCTGGGGCACTGCAGGGATGGAGCAGCCCCAGCAGATGATGCAGAAGGTGATGGGCAGAGGGAATGGAGACAGCCCTGGATGTTTGGGTGTGCCCCGAGCTCAGCCAGGGAAGGCTCTCCAAGCTGGACCGGGAATTCTGAGCCACCTTTCCCCTTCAAGGACTCTTTCATTGCCCACGTCCTCAGTTCAGTGGCCCCTGCAGTGACAGGAAGCTGTAACAGAGAATGAAGAGCACGCACCTTAATCCATCGTTAATTCCAGGAACAATTTAAGTCACCTCTCAAAGAATAAAGATTTTAAGATCACTGAGCTGAGTTTTTCAGGCTGTTCTCTCCAGACCCTCCTCTGTTACCAAAGGATTATTACTCAGAACCAGATAAACTCCAAGTGCTTCCTATGGAGAGTTTTAGATCCAAAGATGGAAAATTTTTGGCTAAAACCAGGCCAGGGGGGACAATGATGCTCAAACCCAGCCAGGGACAAAAGAAGGTGGCAGGAGTTTCACCAGGACCTGGGTTATAACAGAACCTCTCTGAGAACTCGCCATTCCAGCTTTTCTTCTCCTGTGCAAAACCTGCTTATAACACCTTTTGCTGGGTTAAATTCCGGAATTTTATGGAAATTGGATTTCTCCTGTCTGCCAGCTTGATTGGAAACAGACACTGGTGCCCAAACTGCTCAAAACCCCCTAAAAGAATAATTTAAAAGATATCCTCCCTCTAATTAAGTAAAACCAATTCTCGAACAGTTTGACTTGACTTCTAAAATACAATTTAGGATGCTGACTTTGATCCCAGTCCCTGTCCTTTTAAGATGATTTAAACGACACAAATCTGTAGTTTCTGCAGCCACAGACAAATCTGTGGTTTCTGTGGGTTTGCTGTTGTGCTGGTGATGCTCGTGCCCACCCCAACGAGGAAGAGAAGGCTCTGACCCGGAGGAATCTCTTTGTCGCTCAGGTGGGGCGCGTGGAATGAGGGCTCAGTAAATGAAGCCAGCTCGGGCAGCGCAGAACTGAAAAGCTCCCGGTTAAATGTGGACGCTGCCGTGGGAAACCGGGCTGCAAAAAGACTTTATTGGGTGCTGGGGGTGCAGCTGAGCCGGGAGAGGCTCAGGTAAGAACAGCATTTACTGAGGGGTCACCTCGGTGGCGTTTCCCCTTCTTTGGGGGAGCTGTTGGGAGCAGCGTGCCCTTGGCTCGTGTCACCCAAGCTCAAATTCCATGTGACCTTTCCCATCCTTCCCGCTGCATTTATTCTGGGACACTTCCAGACCTTTCTGCTGGCGTCAGAGTGTGAAGGAGCAGAATAAATGCTGATTACAGAGGTTGAAGTGTTGCAAAAGAGAAAAAAAAAGAAAAAAAAAAATCACAATTTCCTCACAGAATTGAGGAATTTTAAGCAGCAGCAGCAAACCTGGGCACCTCCTCTGCATTCCATGATTTTCTTTTGGGAACCATAGCCTTTTCTCAAGGCTGCCTTCTTTTGGCTGCTTGTTTTCTGCACTTTTACTGTTTTAAAAGTCCTTTTAGTGCCTTTGATGCTGAAAAGGTAAGAAATGCAGGGGTCTGCTGGGTGGTACTCAGGGTGTGCTCTCAGGGAATAGTGGGGACTGAGAGAGGCCAAGCTCCGGAATAACGGGAATGCGGGAATTCAGGGGCTGGTGGAGGGAAAAGCTCTGCCTTGTGACAGAAATCCCCCATCTCCAAGCCTGGATTCAGCATGCAGCTCTCGGGTTCCTCTCACTCAGCTGCCGGGGAGCGCGAACATTGGAAATTCGGTGGTTTTTTTACACCAAGCCTCCCTGGAGGAGGGTGTTGTCCAACGGCAGGATGGATGAAGCAGCACCGTTCTTCCATCTCCAGCCATTCCTGCAATTCCTCTCTCAGCCTGGTGCTGAGTGGCAGAGCACACGGGGAACCTGACCTTCAGGCACCTCTTTTCTGGAAAAACTCTTTTTTTTTTTTTTTTTTTTTCCTGTTTAACTCGCGGATTAATCTCCATTGAACTCTCCAAAAAAAAAAAAAAGAATTTCAATCTTCATGGTAAAAAAAAAAAGAGAGAATCGTTTTTGATTCACACCCTCCTTGATTTTCATCAATCAACCTTTGCTGCTCAAGTGCTGTTTAATCAAAAAAAAAGAAAAAAAAAATTCCCAGATGTCTCCTAAGATTTATCACTGGAATGGAAAATGCTGCACCTCAGCTCCCACACAGAGTTGCTCCTGAGACCAACTTAACTAATCGAAAATATAGAAAAAGAAATAAAACCCCCACCAAAACAGGAAAAAAAACCCCAACCCTGCCCCCTACACTTGTGTGTGACAGACTGTGGAATATTTCTATTTACCTGGCTGGATTTTACAGCGACAGCGGCGTGTCCAGCAGCACCAAAAGCTGGTCCCGGTTAAACCTGGGCTCGCACATTGCTGTGAAAATTTCAGGAGCTGCAAATCCAAGGCGTTTCCCGAAGCTCGGTGGAGTCCTGGAGCAGGACCCTGACCCTCCTCCAGGTCCGTGGGGCTGAGTCGTTACAAATCGTTAGGAATTCAAACTGGCAGCTTTAATGGTGCCCAGGGGATTTGGGCACTCAGCTGCCATTAAATCTCAATTTAACTCGGTTATCTGAGATCTCGCTGGAAATTGTGGCATAAACAAGGTCCAGGGCGAGTTAAAGCACAGCAGGAAACCCGAACGGAGGATAAATTAATGCCCAGACAAGTCATTTATACGGCAGATAGTGCCAGGACACAGGGAACGGCTTCCCACTGCCAGAGGGCAGGGTTGGGTGGGATGTTGGGAAGGAATTCCTCCCTGGGAGGGTGGGAGGGGCTGGGATGGAATTCCCAGAGCAGCCGTGGCTGCCCCTGGATCCCTGGCAGTGCCCAAGGCCAGGCTGGAGCGCCCTGGGACAGCGGGAGGTGTCCCTCGGTGTGGAGCTCAGAGTTACACACTAAAGAACGGCAGGGTTACAAACAGATGAAAATACAAAAGCTAAAATCCTAAGGCATCACCATTAATGTGCATATCACCAGAGGCATCCCCAGGTCAGCCTGGGAAATCAGCCCCTGCATTCCCAATATTCCATCCAGTTCCTGCCACATCTTCCCACTTGGGCAGGGCTGGCCAGGTCACTGTCACCAGCAGGTCACTGGTCACCAGCAGGTCACCACTGGTGCTTGAAGAGGAAGACAAAGAAGCAGCGCTTCTGCAGATCACAGGTGATTCCCAGCCTGCCTTTCCCATGGATAATCCTAAGGAAATCGCTCCCCAAAGCAATCATTCCCTGCTGACAATTCACTCAGCTTCCAGGTAAAATTCCTCATTCGGAACTGAGGGCGGGGCAGCTCCAACTCGATAAAGGGTCGGGGAAGCCTTAAAAAAATCCAGGATGAAATCCACGATCAAAAGAAGAGCAGCAGCTTTTTAGCTTTGCACAAACCTGGGATATGGAGTAAATCCAGCCAAATTCTCTTTCCTCTCCCCAGCGAGGCACCCCAGTGGCAGCAGCCACTTCAGATGCGTTCCTAAAAATAACTAAAATCTGCGTTTTTGTCTCCTTCCTTGTGTGCTGAGCCTTGCGTGTCCCAGAAGATCCTCAGGAGTGTGCCCAGACCAGAGCTCCAAATTCCCATCTCATGGAGCAACATGAAAGAAAGGATTCCATGATCCCAGCAGGGCCAAGGAATGCAGAGGAGAACCACAAACCCTGACCACAAGGAAGTGTTGAAATTACTGGTGGTGATTAATTTAGAATGAAAATGACTGCAGCAAGACATGATAATCACCTTTAAATATGAAAAAGATTTCTGCAAGGAGAAAGAGAATTTATTCTCTAGCTCAGGTTTGTATTGAATTAATGGAGATGTAAATGAGGCACTGGGAGAAAACTTTTAATTGCTCTGACTCTGGCACTGAAACAGCCCCTGGATGAAATGCTGGGGAGACAATGAACACACACATCCATGAGAAATGTCAGGAACAGCACATGGATACCACTGATCTGGGGACCAGGGGGTGGCTGAGCAATTTCCCACATCCCAGCACCTCTGTTCTCCATGATTTTGCAACAGGATCTGCACAATTTCCCTCCAGAGGAACTCCAGGGCTCCTTCTCCATGGAAATTCCGCCTGGAGTGAGGGAGGTGGATGTCCACGACGAGCAGGGAAGGGAGCAGCTCAAAGAAGGATTTTGTGGAGAGAAGATTTTGGTTCCTGCTGGCCTTGGAGACTTTCCTGAGCTTCATTAATAACCTGAGCGGTGGAAGTCCATCCTGAATTTCCCCCACAGAGCCCATGGCCATGGAATGATGCTGCTGAACAGGCAGGCATGCGGCACGTTGGGAAAATGGCAGTCCAGAGGCATTAGGGGAAGGTTTGGGATGTCTGCACCCTCCGTTCCCGAAATGTTGTGCCACCGTGGGCCACTGAAGTGCTGACACTCCCACTTGCTTTGGGAAGTGCTGAACACCTGCCTGTAGTACGGATGCGGCTAATTTTAAATATTAAAACCTACAGATAATCCAGGATTTATTCCAGTTATCTGAGCACAATGTTCCACCTGTTTTCTTTCATCTGAGTGTGACGAACTTCCCATCTGTAATAAAATACACTGCCGGAAAGTTGAGTGACTTCCCCAAAATAAATTATTGATATGATCAATTGATCAGCTGGGAATTCTCTTTTACAGCAGAACACAGCTGCCCATCGCACGCTCAGTAAATGCAACACCAGGAAGCACAAAAAGAGGCAGGGGGATTATGTGCAAGAAAATCCGGTGGCTTCCTTCAGGTTCCAGGGTTTCCAAAGCAAAGCTGGAAAAATACAATTGTTATTGATTGGAATCTTCCCCCAGAGCAGGCAGAGGAGACAGCAGCAATGCTCGAGGTTCGTAACCCAGCCGGGATGAGTCAGGGGCTGGAAAAACCAGAGGATTGAATGCCCCTGCAGAGGAACGCGGTGTCCAGCCCGGATCCATTCTCCCTGCTCCAACCAGGAACTCTCCAGGAACGCCACCCGCGCTCACACCTCCACCCGCACACGCGCATCCCCTGGAAGCAGAGGAAAATCGGAGGAACTCAACAATTCCCGCGTTATTTCGTGGGTGGCGCCGCCGGAATCCGCGGGAGCGGGAAGAAGCGCAGGATAACTCGCACGGGAATGCTCCTCCTCCAACCCAATTCCCCCCTGGCACCACAAAACACGGCCCAGGAGCATTCCCTGGCATTATTAAATAAACACTGGGGGAGGGCTGGATGTGTCAGGATGCAGGAGCCTGGAAAATGCACGGCTCCCCTGAGACTGAGCCTCCCAATCTATTTGGGACTTTCTTTTGAACCTCGGCGAGTTTTTAAGCCTTATCTGATGAGCATAATGATATTAAAGCGTTTTTCATTACCCATAAAAAATGAACAAAAAGGATAAAGCTGCTCCAGACTGAGGCTGGTTGAAAGGAATCAATAGCCCGAATCCCTCAGTAGATCCTGCTCGGAAAATAAAGCATTTGCTTGAAACTAAAAGGAATTATTTGGACGCGAGAAGCAAGTTTCACCAAAAGTACTTTTGGGAAAAATAAAAGTCCTAGGAAGGTTTGAGAAACAAATGGAAAAAAATACTCAAATAAATAGTTAGTTATGGGTTTGTTCATGGATATTCACTTCTGTATGCGTGCAACGAAAATCTCTGTGTTGAGAGGCACAAAACCCCCAAATTCGCCAACTGGAGGAGGTTTGGAGTCAAACAGGTTTTGGGTGGGACTCATGGAAGTCCGATGGAGTTTAAACAGGGCAGAAAAGGATGCACTGAGCCTGAGGCACAAGGCAAACCAAAAAAACTGCTCTGTACCTGAAAACCTAAAAAACCACCCCAACAACAAACAAACGAACAAAAACCACAAAAAACCCAAACCAAACAACAACAAACAACCAACAAACAAACAACAAACAACAAACAACAAACAACAAACAACAAACAACAAACAACAAACAACAAACAACAAACAACAAACAACAAACAACAAACAACAAACAAACACAAAAAATGAAAAAACCCCCCAACAACAACAAAACCCAATAATTTAAAAAAAAAAAAAAACAACCAAAAAAACCCCCACCTTAACATTTTGGAGCTCTCTGTTCATTTTGCTGCCAGGCAAAGCCACGATCCTACAGGGGAATACCTCAGGCAGGAACAAGACCCAGGAGCAGAACTAACTGAATTTCCCAGTCTTTTTTGTTGTTGTTGTTGTTGTTGCTCAAAATCTATTGATTTCTGGCGCTGCAGCTTTTCACGGGGGCGTCTCCACTTCAAGGAGCGCTTGTCACAAAAATCTGTTGGCACCCGGCAGGTTCTGGGCGAAACATGAGAGGGAACGTTTGCCACGACAACTCCTCCTTTGGAGAATTGTGGATTCCACATCCCTGGAAGTGCCCGAGGCCAGGCTGGGTTTGAGAAACCCGGGACAGTGGGAGGTGTTTAAGGTCCTTCCCTTTCCTTCCTAAACCATCCTGGAATTCTGTGATACTTCTCAGACCATTTCCTCTACAGGGAAATCAGGCTCTGAACTCTGCTCCTGTCTATTTTTTATGTTATTTGCCCAACTTTGGGCTTCAAGAATGGGTTGGGAATCGTGGGAACCTTCTGGTCTCATCTTTCCTGAAATAGAGGTTTCTCTTTGTTTACTGCAGGACTGGAGCGAATGAATTTAAATTTTGATCCAGCATGGGGAAGAAAGGTTTTTCCTGAAGAAAACAAGCAATTATCTCTCATCATAATCAGAGGTGTCACCTTCATTGTGACGCTCTGTATCCATGGGGTGCGGAAATCGGGCAGGTCAAGAGGAGTTAGGGAAAAAATTAAACCACGGCAAACCTGTGTGACCTGTAAAGGGTCTGCGCTGCTCCAGCTCCCACTTTAAAACCACCGAGCATCTCCTCTTTGAAACACACCCTGTTACCCACTGAATAATTGATATCCCTCCTTTGATAGGGAATTTGTCTGTGTTAATTGGAGACATCCATATCTGAACACGGAGAGGATTAATCCTCCCGTGGTGTAAACAAAGCTGAGCCCTTTCAAGCCGACTGAGCCAATTTGCAGCAGCTCAGGATCAACCCCGGCCGCCCCCAAGGCTTAATTAACTGCGGGTGCCTGGGCTGTCGGGGAATGCTGTCCCAAGGATCCGTGCTGGAGCTGTTATCACCTGTGGGATGCGGTGCCTGCGCCGCTCAGAGCTGCAGGAACAGAATTTTATTCTATTTATATGCCTGGCGTGGCCTCCCAGACACAGGATGAGCTTTCCTTGGGAGGAGCAGCGAGAATTATTGTATTAATGTGCTCGGTTTAATAAATAAGCACAGAAAAAATGACATAAAAATCACTGAGGAGCCAGCCTGCCCATGGATAGTCCTCCCAGCCGAAGCACTTCTGGGGAAAGTAATTCCAGCCTCAAGTTTGCAAACCCACCTCAAAAATAGAAAAGAAAAAATTTGCTTCCACGCTATTGGAAATATCCAAAATGAGGAATTTTGCAGCTGGAGGGTGGGGGAAGAAAAGCAACAGTAAATGCAATTATGGCACATTTTTATCCAGGGGTAGGAGATGGGGTTGGAGGAGATAACTATTCATTTTCAGCTATCAATACAACTTATTGAAAAGTTCATCAAGGCCTTTATTCAGACCCTGGGTGTCCCTCCCAGTGTCACAGCCTGGTTACGGCTCTGGAAGGAGCTCTGGAACATCTGTCCTCTTTTGAGAGGGCTTTCATCTTTATTGCTCCCATCTCTGGTTTATCCTGGAATATTGTCTCATAACAGAGGGAAAAGCACCCCGTCCTTGCGAGGCTGGCATTGTAAATGTTCATCCCCAGCCACTGCAGGCAGATTTACAAACTAATTAAGCACAACAATCTCCGTGCTGCTTGTGTCTGAAGAGTCTCGGATCGAGCAGCTGAGTAATTCCTGTGTAATTCCTGAGTAATTCCTGTGGATAAAACCCCAAACGCATTCCACAGGAACGCTCCAGGACCAGCCCCAAATTATTTTCCGACTGATGTAAACCAACCCCCGTGCAAACATCTTCCCAAGTGATTAAATTAAAAAATTAAACTTGATTTTGGGAACGAAACCCCTTGGAAATGTTCTTTTTCTTCCCCTAATCCTGTCAGCTCTTGCTTTTTTAATTCAGCCACAATTAAGTTGCTCCAGACAGCACGAAGGGGCACCTTCCCCCTCCCAGAGCTGGGATATTTCGTTAGCCGGGGATGGGTTTGGTACAAAGAGCAGCTCAGGCTATTTTTATTCCAGTCTCTGGTATTTTTTTTCCCCGTCTTGCAGGAACACACCAGCCTCAGTTTGTTGCCTGTTTGCTCCCGTGTCTCACACGTATTTTCTGCCTCCTTAGTCACTTCAGTTTGCTTATTCCTCGCACAAAAATTCCATAGCAACCTGTATTTAAGGAACTCTTTCTCCTCCTGTGATTTTAGTGTAAACAGGCATTAAAACAAAAGTTTAATCACAATTAGCTGATGAGCAAGCAGCTCAAACTTAGTTTTTTCCAGTTGTTTTTCCAGTGTTAAAAACAGCCTTTTATGATTCCCCGTTACAGGCTTTGATTGTTTATAAGCAATTTTCCGAGGGGAAAAGATGTTTTCTCCAGAGAATTTAACTCTGAATATTACTGCTGTGGGCGCCTAGGAAAACGTGGAGATTTCTGAACTGCCGCATTGAAAACGGGCTCAATTCTGCCCAAAGCTGCCCTGACCCTTGGTGCGAAAATCCTTGGGTCTGCGGCGATCGGATCCAAGTCTCTTGTCCTTGCCGGATGCCGGATCCTCGGGAATTTCGGGATGTAAACGTGCAGGAGTGCCAGAAGTTATAATTAATATTAATCCAGGCTGTCCTCTGCAGCTGGAGCAGCCCAAGAGGTCTCTGCCCTGTGTTTAAACTCAAGCCGGGCTGTCCCGCCCCGCTCGGGGCCTGGCTGGGGCCGTTCCCGCCTCGGTAAAATTGAAATGAAAACCACGGGCTGCACCTGTGCGCGACGGCCTGGCCCGGCGGGCACCGAGCACGCGCCGGCCCTTTGGTCAGCGCGGCTCAGCAAATATTGATAAGTGTGAATCAGCGAATATTGATAAGTGTGAATCAGTAAATATTGATAAGTTCGAATCAGTGAATATTGATAAGCACGGCTCAGTGAACAGTGATAAACGTGACTCAGCGAATAGTGATAAGCACGGCTCAGTGAATAGTGATAAGCATGGCTCAGTGAACAGTGATAAACGTGAATCAGTGAATATTGGTAAGTGGGAATCAGTGAATATTGATAAGTGTGA
>VWPU01000229.1:57125-73599 GCA_013398955.1 Callaeas wilsoni | reverse complement strand
GGAAGGAAGGAAGGAAGGGATAAACTTTCCAGATCTCTGGTAGAAGATGTGCCAGTGGTTATACACTGGTGCGTCAGACAGAAAAATTGTAATGCTCTGCCTTCTGTCTGTTTAAATAGCAAAAACAAGCGAATGAGAAATAAGCATAAATAAACCATGATAATGTAATACTCCACCCACAATTTGTAGTCAAACTGCAAGCCAATGATGGCAAGGCTTCACAAGTTCAGCAGTTTGTGTCTAACCAGATATGGGTGTGTGTTGAAACTAGTATTTCTTTCCACATCTCTGTGCTTAAGCTACAAATCTTTCAGGATGAGTGGTTTTCTTTTTCTGCAAGATACATATTTGCTCAAGTGATGCAGTGAGAAAGATAGCAGCAAGAGAAGATGTGCATTAACTTCTCTTCAATACTCAGCCTTTTGAACTTGTGGCACTGTGGTTCACAGAGCTAGTAAGGGGAAACATGAACAAATGAATTTAAAACAATTTAAAGAGAAAATCATATGTGCATTGGAACTGTAAGGTGAATTTTTCATGTGCTAGCAGAGCTGCATAGGAAAGAAAATACCTATATCTATCTCTATCTCACATGTACTATAAGAAACTCAGCTGTCTGTAGTATTTTCTTGGCTTATCACTGGTGTTACCAGACATGTTTTTTTTCTTTGGTGGTCTTTTCAAATGGGTTCATCACAAGAGTGTTCAAATCAGACTCAGAGTCTTGTCACAAGAATGCATTTTTGCTATTACCAAAATACTCCTAAACAACAAAAATAATTCTGTTCCACTTCATATTCAAAATAACTCTACTTCTACTGGTTAAAGCCATGCATAGATTCTGCACTGTCCTAGGACTAAAAAAATTGCTATAAGATAAAAATTAAAGCAATTCAAAAGAGTCTCTATACCCCTTATGAATGCATATGTTATTTCAAGGTCAAAAGCCAATAAAATCTAAATTCATTGCTATCTGAGTTTTTCCTTCTATGACTTTATGAGTTTTATCTCTGAAGAATATTGCTCCTAATTGACAGATTTCAAATTCTTATTCTCCTGGACATATTTCTTACATTCTGTTTTCATTAAAGTATTATGTTAGTCATATAATGAGTGATTTTTCTCAATTAAATGAGCTGATTTTCCTTGGTTCTAGTTGTTTTTCATTTTTGATTGTTTCACCAACACTATCTACTGTCAAGTTCCCTGGCCTTGCTTGTGTATAGGAAGGTGGAGAGGAAGGGAATGGGTTAGTGTATAGCTTTCCTTGACCATGGAAGCTCACTCTACTGTGGAATTTATTACATAGACACAGCACAGTTGTCTTCCTCCAGAAAAGCATTATATGTAAGTGATGAAACATTGTGTAAAAATCCCAGTTTCCTGGGAACCACCACTGCTGTATTCCCTCTCAAACACTCTCAGGCAGCTTTTTAAGGAAGACATTTCAAACAATCATGCTTATGTGGCCTGCCAGCACAATTCCAGCTGCACATGGAAGCAGGAAGGAATCAACCTGGCTAGCGTAAACTAGCTTTTGCCAGCTGAGAATCTATCCCAGCACACTTAAAATCCTGCTGTACCTTCCAGTAAGCAGAATCAAAATTCTTCTTATCAAATTGAAAGTTTTTCTGCTGCACCACTAATAAAACCAAAAGAAGTGACACAGTTTTGAGGGAAGGAGCATTTGTGAAAAGCATGATAGATGGGGGAATCAATGGGACATTAACATACGAATAGATAGTTGTATGTTTACTTCCTGATTTATTATCTGCTATTTTTGGGGGGAAGAAAACCCAAAACAAACCAGTTTAATTTATATTTTATTATTAGACTAAAATAATCCATGGTAGTGCTCAGAGTTTTCAGATTCCAGATAAATTCCATGTAATCTCTCCCCACACACACATACATTCTTAATATGATGTAACTACAATCTTGGGATTTGAGTGTAGCAAGGAAAAATGGTCCCTCTGATGATTTTATACGCTCTGCTTACTATCAAACTTTCTGATTAGAACTGTTTTGACAACTGATTAACAACCTGAAGAACACAAAGAGGAGGTAGCAAAAAATCTAATTAATATTATAATTTTCAGATAACAGTTAGGTAATCTGTAGTAAAAATAAATTCTGACACAAGGCACAGAATGCACAGCAATTTATCAAGTTATTAAAAAGAAAATACTAAATAATCATCTCCTAATGAAAAATTAATCTCACAGTCACTTAGATCAAGTACTATTTTCAGCATACTGACAAAGTCAGCATTTTTGAAGAGATAAAAAATAAAGTTGAAAGAAATCAAGGATACGTGGGTTATTTACTAACTATACATAAAGCTAGGTCACAGAACACGCAGGAATATGTTAAATGAAAGCATCAGTCTGAAGGACTTTATTTCTGCTCCATTTTTACCTCGTGCTCTTAACTTAATTGGTGTGCTTTGCTTACCTTTGGTTAGATGGTTGTTGAGGTGGGATTTTCTCTACCTGTCATTCCTTTGTTATATAAAATATCTAACATATTTCACTAGAACAGACGGTATTTGAAAGGCAAAATAGCTGAGCAATGACAGCTTCTTCTATTGCGCACCAGGGTGTAACTGGAACCTGGAAGCTTTCTTTAAAGTCTTTATAGTGGGAATGTTGTTGAACCCCCCCTTGAAGCACAGAAATAATGATGGCTTGTTCTGTTTCCCTTCCAATATCAACATTTTTTGATAATAAACTGTATTTTTATTCTTTTTGTCATGTCTTCATCATCATTAATAATGTAAAATCTCAGAAAATCAATATTTTAATCAGGAGAAAAATAAATACAATTTGCATAGCTGCACAAGAGGACAATGCTTCCAATTTTTTGGAGCGGGGTGCAGCGAAAGTCTGAGCTCATAGAGACAAAAAGACTGCAGAAACATACCTATAGTAGGATTAAGTTGGAACATGGATATAAGTGGTTTTTTACATTGCATCATGCCTCCATGAATAGGAGGATGATGCAATGTAAAAATGGCATTTAATAGTGACAACAGAGGAATAGATCATATAACTTTTGTACAAGCTATTTGAATTAATTTGCAGAGAGTTTTCACAAAATATTTTTTTTTCCAATGTGATTGCCACAATGACTGGGGCACTTGTACAGGGAAGGGAAGGGCAGTAGAAGTCTTCAAGCGGTTTGTTTTATGAACATGACTTACTGGTATCAGACATTAATATTAACAAAGAAAAGTAATGCTTGGCACTGAATTCTGTTCACTGAAATGGTGTTTAAAAAAAATTAAAAGTAAGTGAAGTTATTTCCATTTCACAAATCCAAGAAAAGAGGCCAAAACGAAGCCACTAATTTGACCAAAATGTCTGGAGAAGTCCACAGGACTTCAGAAAGGCACTGGCACATTCAAAGACTATTACTTTGAATATGGCTTTTGGGAGAGAGATAAGGAAAAATTATGCCTTCAGGTATTGGATCTCTAGGATGTCTTCAGTAACAGCTTTCATTTTGAAAAATGTAATAATATCCTCTCTTTTGAAACTTTTTTTCAGCAGTCATATTTAACTTGTACCTGAGAGTAAGCATTGAAACCACCTAGTTGAATTGGTAAGAACTGTCCTGATGGGAGGAGAAAGGGAACACTAAAACTCAATCTGAGAACAGACATGTTCCCTGAGTGAAAGCACCTCTTCTTCGGCTTTTGCAAGGACCATGCCAAAACTGGTTGTCTGCCTGCTAAAACCAGATCAGCAGCCAGCTAAATATCTCACTGTTCTATGGGTTCCGTTTTGCAGAGGTGTTGTTTCAGAATGGATAGCATTCCATCTGAAAGTTGTCTGGTCATTGATTAACCCTTTATTTTCCTCAAAGGAAAGCACAAAAAGACATGACACAAGCTTTGAAAGAATATATCTTTAGGTGCTGGCTAGCAACCTGCGAGGGAATTAATTATAGGACATGAAAAGAACAGTTAATTTGTGGGAGAGAGAGACACATGGTTTTGTTAGTTTCTAAACATACAGTTATACCTCTTTTCCATAACCTGAAGTTACTGAACTGGAAGCCAGGGCCTGAAATAATCAGTGTCTGCCCTCCCAGCAGGAGTTAAGGATGGTGAGTCAAGGGCAGGCAGGTGCCAGTGCTCCTTTGCCCCTTCAAGTTTCAGCCCTGCCACTGAGTTCAGTGAGGTCCTACCTCATCTCTTCCCCTTGAAATCACCTTTCAGAAAATTTGTGCATGCACACTTTCCGTGCCAGACAAAGTTTAAATCATAGCTTCATCGATCCACAGGTTCTTTTTCATTTTAAAACCCTTCTTGATGAATGTGGTTTCAATTCCAAACATACAGCTGGTAGCATTCCCAGTAGCATTGGATTACTTTCAGCCTTTGGAAGTGAAATCCACCTGGGAGGTCTAAGGGGAGTCTATGAGATCTGATACCTAGACTTCAAGCTTCAGAAATTTTGATTGCCATTAACTCAATAGTCCAGGACCAGTTTATTGTAAATGACCACTGGATTTGTAGATTTCAGTCCTCAGTAAATTATGAATTTCTACACTTGGCAGAATGTTTTTGGAATATTTCCGTTTACTTTTATCAATTCTAAAATACCAATTTAGCATAGTGTTAAAAAATATAAGTGAGTGCATTACCTTTTTAAATATACCCAGGTGTTAGCCTCCACAAAGCATTTAACTTCAATTGGTGCTCAAAACCAAATTGACCTAGAAGGATATGTTAGGATTTCTAAAGAAATATATGCTAAATTACTTCAGGGAACCGAATTTGTAGCTTAGCTCAAACAGTAATTTTCTCTTTTGGCAGTGGCATAAAGAGACGTCCGCTTCCTTTATAACATATGCTCTTCTGGATGACCTTTGGCAAGTTTCACTGGACCATGTGAGTGCTGCAAAAGACAGTGACAGCCATAAATAAGCAAACAAATCCCTGAAGGAATTTTATTTTAAAATTTTCTTTCCGCACATTAACAGAGTTGGAGGTACACACATTGAATATTCTTTGAGAATTGTACATCAGTGCCATGATTATTTACATGCAGCAATCTATCAGAATTTAAGTTACTTTATTGTGAATGAAGAAAGGAAATACACCAATTATTTCCTGGTCAACCTGTGAGATATTTTTGGTGATCGTTTCATTTTGCAGAGAAGCAATTTCACAAGCTGGCCTGCATTAGTGTTTGTATGGCTTCCAGACTATAGCAAAACATCAGCCTGCAGTTTTGCTGAACATTTATTGAAATTTCTTGATCATCTGCAATGGTCCCAAACCCAGAAGCAGCTAACAATCTAAATGACAGGTACTGGTGGAAACCTCAAGAGCTATTTTCACCTTGCAATGATTTTTACTTTAATAAGTGATAAATATCATTCTAACTAAAGCTATCTTTTCTAAATTATGTTATATTTTTATTTTAAAAGGCTGCTTGCATGAGTTAAAAATAAAGTGAAGCAAAAGCATACTCAGAGTTTAATTTTGACTGAATTTAGCAGCTTTTGTGCAGGAACAGATGAAATTATTTGAAACGACACTTCACAAAATCCTATATCAAACTCTTACCATTTATAACTCTGTATGAATAGGTGCAAATTTGGCTTGTAACTCTGTTATGAAAAGACACCTTCACTGGGTTTACAGATTTTGCAAATTGTATTATGACAGCTGGTACTGATGTTCATTTGGATTAGAGATTCACATGGAGAATACAGAAATTTGTAGTTGCTTTGGAAGACTAGCACAGACTCAATATTGCAGAGAAATGCTACAGGGCTCAGAAATCCTGAGCAAACCTTATCCCTCTCCATTGACCCCTTGTAAGCAACAGAGCAGGATTTCTCTGTAGCTTTTGAAAGCATGTGGTGACAGGACAAGAGGGAATGGCTTTAAAGTGGAAAAGGATAGATTTACATTATGTATTAGGAAGAAATTAATTACTGTGAAGGTGCTGAGGCACTGGAACAGGTTGTCTGGAGAAGCTGTGGATGCGCCATCACTGGAAGTGTTCAAGGACAGGCTGGCCTCGATTTTGAGTAACCTGGTTTGGTGGAAGGTGTCCCTGTCCACGGCAGGGGAGTTGGGATGCAGTGCTGTTTAAGATTCCTTCCAGCCCAGACCATTCTAGAATTCTAGGATTTATGCTAATAACTATCTGCAGTTGTAGGTTTGCAGCTGAGGAGATACAGTGCAGGGCATCAGCTACAGAGCAATTGTGCTACAGTCATAGCCAACACACTGGTGTTTGTTCCTGTCCTTCCCTAAATGGCTTCTATATGAGAACATTTTTATCTGCACAAGTGGCATATTGATAACTTTCTCTTCATCACACTAGGTTCCAAAGTAAATTTAAAAAGCCATTTAACATCTACAGTGCCCTCTCTGGTCTCTCTCTTTCAGAAGTAGTAGTAATGTAGTAATTTTCATTTCAAATTATATCAACAAAAAGTCAAGTCTTTTTCTGCCAAGGGCAGATATGTGTTCATTGTGGTGATTTGAACTCAATCGGATGAGGTTTTTTAGATACAACTTAGAGAAACATTACAAAGCTTCCTAACATGATTTAATTGCCTAAGAGAGAAGTAAATATTAGAAGGGGTAATGGTCATTCCCATATTAAAAAAATTTCTGTGATTCCAAGAAGGGCTTACTTGTAAAACCTTTCTAAAGCAATAAACCATTCCAGGTTCCAAACTTCTAAAAGGAGTTAATTGTCAGATTACTATGACTTATGCTTCCTATTCCCATCATTACCAGTAAACAGAAGAAAAGCTTAAGGAAAGAGAACACTTTAGTGGAATATCAGGCAATGTTTTCTCTGTTGTACAGCTTGGCTGTGAAAAACAATTTCAAGCAAATGTGTAAAGTGATTTATTTCATAATTTGATTGAAGAACAAAGGCTAAAAATGCATTTTAATTGGGATTCAAGTGAAATAATGGATCTCTTTCACTCCTAATATCTGTACCTAACATTATATTCTGGTCTTCAGAGTGTATACGTGTTACATAAAATTGTGGGTCACCTACTACATCACTTGCAAAGATCTTCCTGTGAATGTCTCCCAGAGAAGGTTTCAGATCAAATGGTAGTGAGGAGACCAAGAAAAGCAGTTTCTTTTTTAATATCTCAAGAACATGAACAGATTAATGAAGCAGGACCCCAGTGACATCTCTTTGCTAATTAACCCCAAATCTTCCCCAACCCCACAGTCTGGTGATAGATATCAAAAGTCAGAGTAATGGAAATTTGTGCCTGTTTTGCAAGGGACAAACACCAAATCTTGGCTTGCACAAGAAAATTCATAGGTAGAGTATCCTAAATGCCTTATTTCTCCTTATAAAAGTCTGTCATTTGGAAGTCTAATTCTGCTGTGATTTGCAAAAGTTTAAGAACTTTGAGCCAGTGTCCACATATTCCACTTTTTCAATAGTGCGAAGCACAGAAGCAGTGCTCACTGAAAAATGGTAGTAACGGCACAAATCAGTTTAGGCTTTCTCTACACATATGGTAGATCAAAGGACTTATTGTATATTTTGTTGCTTTTTAAAAACTTTAGGTGCTGAGCAATCTTTGTTGATTTAGTGTACATGGAAAAATGTTTTCCAGTAACTTATTGAATTACTTAATTCTGTTTTATTGCAACATTGTATGAGAGAGTACAATGGGAAAAACAATGCTGTGTTTGCAAGACAGGATAAATTTTCTAAGATACATTAAAAGAATATCATCGTTATGCTTGAAAAAACTGAATAAACCACACATTAAATTTAGACTATTTACAGGTGCACGCTACTTTGTTCTCTGAATATGTTAAGGACATTTTTGCATACTTTAGCTTGAGAGACACAGGACTGATTTTGAATTTAAAGTGAGTTGCAGTCTTCGGATACCTCTGAAATATCCTTTATACCTAGAATCCTTGTGAAAGACTTACTTACAAAGCCAATATCATATGAATATGTCTATGTACTGCCACAGAAGAGAAGAAGTGAATTTAATATTAGCAAAAATTGGTGAAAGGAGGTTTTTTTTGGTGTCTGACTTGCTGTTTGTAAATCAATGTTAAGAAGTGTGTGAGGAAAAAGTAAAAAGCAGCTATAGGTTGTGGCAGGACATCTTCTCCCCTGCCACTTTCTACCACAGAAAGCTTATCCGCTGTGTCCATCAGCTGGTGCATACGGGTGACATAACCCAGGCCGGACAGATGCCCAGCAGGGAGTTAACTCTGGCATCAAGAGGGCAAGACCCCCAGCTGAGAAATAAACATCTTTGCCATCAGAGCGAGATGTAGAGAGAGTTAGGTTAGGAATTATTGTCTGAAAAACACTACTTTTACTCTATAAAATTTACACAAATTTTCACAGAGGCAGAAGTCTCCTACACACCCCCTGGAAAAGTGTAGGGCTCCTCTCTGAAGCATTGGACGCATCTTCATGGTTACTATTCTGGAAAGTGAGAGCAAAGGATTTTTGATGTATGTCCCATCAGAAATTGGATGCTAAGATACATGGAATCCTAACTGATACTATTTCTTCACTAGCTGTAATATAGGTACCTTATTATAGCACACTGAGTTTTTTATCTACTAGTAGTGGTTTTTTGTTTATTGTGTGTAGTAAATACTCTGTTAAGATCTGATGTCTGTTAAATTTGTGTCTTTTAAATAAATAATTGATTTTGTAATAGACCTAATCACCCATTATTAAGAACTTGCAAACGAGAGTGGATTTTGGGGTGCTGGCCGCCTCAATAATCTACTGTCTACTTCCAGAGCCCTGGGCAGAGGCAAGACTTATTTAAACTCCCCTCTTCATTCATAGCATGGTTCAGAGAGGTTTTTCTGATGGTGGCTGTAAGTGGACTTTAGTTCTTGATAAATTTACAACATGATAAATTTAAAATTTCAAATTTATTTTGTTACACATAGCCATGGAGTTAAGCGATATTCTTTTTGAGACATGAAAGAGTAATGGCTTGTGAAAATGCAGATTTGAGAAAAAACAATAGCTTCCTTTTTGAAATAGTTTCATTGGTTTTAACCTGGGTTTTTCTTTGCTATATCTATACATCAATATTCCTGCTAAATAAAGGGGCCTATGTCTCTAATGCTTTGTGGTTTCCTCAGTTCCAGCTGTCTTTGAAAACACTGGGGCACTTTTCACTGACTAAAA
This sequence comes from Callaeas wilsoni, assembly GCA_013398955.1. Lineage (NCBI taxonomy): Eukaryota > Metazoa > Chordata > Aves > Passeriformes > Callaeidae > Callaeas > Callaeas wilsoni. The sequence continues at coordinate 64,414 of VWPU01000229.1, read as the reverse complement.
AATACGTGTACAGAAATAACCTAAGGAAGGAAATCAGAGTTAACATAGATTTCACATATGGCAGCCAAAAAATACAGGAAGATCAAACATGTACAGGAAAATCATGAATGGGAAGGAAGGGAGGGAGACAGGGCATTAAATACTTCAGTTTTCATATGCTGCTACAAAAGGTAAACAAGCAAGCAAATGTGCTCTTGTATCTGCAGAAAGATGTGTTACAGCTGGAGCACTCATCATCAGAATGTTTATATGCTGAATGGTTTTGCCTCTGTGCATGTGAAGCATCATTATGCACTGGAGGTATTGAGGATCTGGGATATTAATTCAGGCATCCAGAGAGGAAAAAAAGGCATTAGAAATTGTATTAACTGACTAATTATTTAATTTTGATTTTGAAGAGAAATAATGGCCACTGACAAACACTCTGACGAAAAGCTATACCAAGCCCTGATGCTGCACAGGAAAAACCACCCAACATATTTCTGATAAAATATAATCTGGGACTCCTGACCCACCTTCCTCCCTAAGGAAGGTCACTGAGAGCAGAACCAAATTGTGTCTTGCTTACTTGTTGCCCCACTCCAATTACAATTTCTGCTTTTGTGTTTCCCAATGGTCCTGGAGAATTAAGATATATTGCTAGAAAATAAGAGCTGTCTGTTCAAGTACTCATAGACTATCTTGATAAGATAGTTTGACCGGGTCAGATACATCTGTATCCATCTAGCCTGTATTTTTTTTTTTTTCAGTGAGATGCCTAAGGAAGAGGGCAAGGACAGATGAAACATACCAGAGTATTTCACACTGTCATCCATTACTGTAAAGATTGAGGTAGTCAGGGCAAGTCACTGGCTCTGCTTTGAGCTGAATTCAGCACATATGTTATACAAGACTTGAGCTGCCCAAGGGTTTGAGGAGCTCAGGCTGCCCTCCATGTGAAAGCAGCTGTCGGGCACAGTGAAACAAGTAGCACAGACCACCTGCTGATCTGCCACAGAAATTTCCTCTCCAAAACTGACCTACTAATTTACTTTAAAATGCTCACAAGGACAGGAAATCTTTCACAGAAGTTGTCTGAGATGTCCTCTTGAACCTAAGAAATAAAGAGACATTACACTGACTTAGATAATCTATCTGCCTGTCTTAAGGAAAGGCTGCAAACGTCCCTTAGAGATGTATTACGTATGCTGATCTAATACATTCAGAATTTAAACGAGTGGGATTTCAGCTCTATTTGTGTCCCCAGAATTTCCTAGTGAATAACTGCACTAGCTCCATGCTTTATGCAGTTCACCCTGACCAGCTCCATGCCCTTTTTGCTAGTTCTGTTATACCCAGGGCTGAGATGCTGAATTCATCTCAGTACCAAAGAGTGCTGACCCTGGGCTGGCATCCCTAACCAGTTTTAAAATAATCAGACTGGCAAGCAACATGTCTGAGATCTCTGCTTCCCATCCAGCCTACCACCACTTTCTCATACGGGTTCATTTTAAAGAGAGGGGGGCGTAATATGCCTTTATAATTCTTTTAGGTTAATCTTGAGATAAGGAAACCCTGCCAAAACCTATCCTCTTCCACATACAGCTCATAATCCAAGCCTATTCCCTAGGTGAGCAAGGCATGAAGCAGAGACAGGAGTCAGCTGTGGAGTTTACCATCCTGCTTTGGTCTTCCCCCAAAACCTCTGCATGAGTTACTGCTCCAGATGGATCCTTATAACTCTGTGAGGCCTGATGAGATTAGTCCAAGGATAAAGAGCTGTCTGTTGTCATCATAAGAGCTCTCCCAGTGAATTTTCAAAGTTTTGGGAAATCTAGTGGGGTCCCAGTCAATTGGAAGTTGTCAAATGTTGTAATAATTTTCAAGATGAGCAAGAAGGATGATCTTGGTAATAGCTATATCTTTAAATCACAGGAATTCAGGAAAGTGGCCTAACTCAGGGCATATATTCCACAAATCAGACATTCCTCTATCTTTACTGGCATGTAACTTTAGCTAATGATCATATCAAAATAAATTTTACAATTGCAATATTTTTACATCTTTTGAATGTGTTCCAAGTCCATAGAATACATGAATCTTTGAATAGAGGTGAAGAATTAAGATTGCAATCAAGTGAACACCATGGGAACTGAGGGACTTATTCTCTTGGAAATACATTTTTTTTGTCTGGACTGCATGGAGTTCACGCACTAAACTCTGGGATGCGCCACCACTGGGATTTCAAACATCAGATATAACTCTTAGCAGCCCATTAGCTGTGGGATGGTATTAGAAATTAGGCAAGGGTCCACTGGCACAAAATAGGATTTAGCAGTTTACTAACACCTTGATGAGGGCTTTAAGGATGTCAGTGGCATTTGAAAAATGGCAGTGGCAAATAGAAACATTTTGCACTTACTAACTGTACCTCAGACGCTTTGCTGGGTTGAGATGCAGTTTAATACCATAGAGAATGAGTATAACAGAAAAGTCCATTAAAAAAATTAAAGCTCATTGAGCTTTAATTAGAGCTACGGTGAGTAGTCCTTACTCACATTCCTAAAAATGTGAACGTGAGTAGTCCTTACTCACATTCCTAAAAATGTGAACGTGAGTAGTCCTTACTCACATTCCCAAAAATGCGAACCATGCCTCATATGTGCAAGGTAAATTCTGTTTTCTCCAAGAATATTAGGTGCTTAGGTGATGGACAGATATTTTCAGATGTTTCAATAGATATGATTACTTTTTTGCCATGCATTATAGAGCTGCAAAGATGAGAGCAATCAAGAAACTGTCTACAGGTGTTCAAATATGAGTTAGGAATAGCTGTTTTTACCAGGATCAAGGAAAGGACTGTGTTGGGGGACACTCAGTGCCTGGTGTACCAAAGCTGCAGATACTCCTGCTGCAAGAATACCAAGGTACAGCATGTGGCATGCTTAGGAGCAAGTGGCTTCATAGATTTAGCTGAGTGTATCAAGGGGGAATTAAATAGCGGCCTGGATGGCACATCCCTGGAACTCTAGTGCTTAGGTGTCCGACTGACCAACTGAAACATGAAAGTGATGGTCTCCTTGGGAACAAACACAGTGGTGCATTTGCCTGAAAACCTACCTCTAGGTTCAGGGCCAAGGCATGGCACTACTAATGTTGAATGTCTTATTTTAATGTATTTGACAGTCAGTGCTTTCTTTTAATAAACTGCAACCTCATAAGTCATGGCAGATGATCAAGGCTCAGAATTCTGCAATAATGTGAAATAATAAGAGGTCTACTGTCATGTTCTACTGGCAGAATTGAAGTTTTAATAAGTGTTCAAGGCCAGGTGATATGGGAGTCTGGTATAGCAGATGTCCCTGCCGATCACGGCAGGCGAGTTGAAATGGGATGATCCTTAAGGTCCAGACCATTCTATGATTCTTTGAACTTCTTTCTTCATTGATAGGAAATAAATACAGACACAATGATACATCATGAATGTCACTGGAAAGCTCAGACCTTTTCTCAAACACATAGTTCGCATTAATTTAGTTTTATTTGTTTGAGCTTCTAGGTTCTGTTTCTTTTCTTATCCAAAGGACGTGATTGTCCTTCAGGTTCCCATCTAAAGCTGAGTTTCCTCGGACTTTTGTAAGTGTTACTGTAGCGTAATGATAACTAAGAGCAGTTGAAGCAGTTGGTGTATTGTTAACTTACAATCTGTACTTTGCCTCCTATCCTAGCTTAATCTATCCTGTGACCTTTTGTAACTAGCATACTTCAAGCAGCTACAGTTTAAAAAATAGCAATGAAGTGATTTATGCAACCTCTCAGGAGTCTGGCTCTCAGAAGTCATCATGGTAGATTCCTATTTTAGTACATTCCAAGTGCTGCTGCAATATAATTCTTCCAGACACCAACATGTGTCCAAACTGACAAGGTACTGAGAGACATTCCACTAGTTTAACCACCCCCACATTCAGGTGAATTAAGATGCTAATTTCCACCATCTCTTGTTGCTCTCCACAATCTATTGTTCTTCTAGTTTGGTCTGGAGAAAACACTGCAGGCAGAAAGCTTTGACAAGTATTTAGGAAGAGGTTGTCTTTGTTCTGCTCCCTCTATATCTTCAGCAACTTCTCTGTTCCTTGCAACTGTTTTTTTCCCTAGTGCCCTGGCCATATGGCCAGAGATGACTGCACTGTATAAACAATGTGAGGCACACAGCAAAAAGAAGGCATTCACATTTTAAAGATGTCAAAAATGTTCCCAATGACAGTCCTCAGAGTGAGGTGTGCTGTACAGCAGCGTCCTTCCATCCAAACTGCAGTGAGTTTGCATAAGCCAAGGTACAGAAACTAAGTGCTGTGGAAAAAACCGAACACGATGTGTTTGCAGGCATTTGGGATGACCCATTTGCAGAACAACAGAATATAAGCACTCTATGAGACAGGCAGATTGTAAGATATTATGCATTAATAGAAGGGCATTCAAATCTACTTGGTTCCTGCATAACCTGCATGCAACGTAAATATATGATCGATGAAAGCTATTCAATAATTGCAAGTAATTAGCACAATTAGCTTCCCTGCAGACTGCGATTACCTGCTTGAGGAAATATTTTCAAATTGGTTTGGCCTATTTAAAAAAAAAGAAAAAAAGATTTAAAATTTTTTTTTCTTCATTTTTTGTTTTACGTAGGAAAATATCTTTCTACTTATCTCTTTCCCTTTGAGTTTATTTGATTAGTTTGTCAATACAAGTGCGCACAGCTGTAGTTGAAGAGCATCTGAGAGGCATGTCTGTGCCAATGCATGAAAAGGGGAATTAAATATATTCTGAAAAGGCAAAGTCATTGAAACTGCCAAAGCTTTGACTATACAACCTTTGATTTTCAGTTCATAGTAGCAGACTAAACTGGCAGGATCAGAGCACTTCTCAGGTTTGCTTTAAGTGGGGGGAGAGCAGGGAGGAGAGGAGATCAAGCAATGCAGATTGGAGCTAAATGGCAAGTTTTTAAGAATAAAATGCACATCTACCACCAAACTATTTAAATAATGGATTGTAAGTGCCTTTCAAATCATCTAGAATAGCAAGAGGTCTCCTAAAGGTTACATCACACTTAAAGCTGAAAATTTATATTGTCACCTTCAATGCAAATTTCTTTCTACTATTGTGTGTAGTTCGGTGTGAGCCACTCTCTCTTCTCTATGTATCCAGGATAAATTAAGAGGGACTGTACTGCAGAGATCTCAGATTTCCAAAGCATGTTTTCTCAGCTGTAAAACTGAATTACAGTACTTACCTGCCTACAGAAAGACTGCTTTTCTGTGGACTCTTCCAGACAAGGTGTGATTACTGCATGGCACTGCATGCAACACTGAATTGCTACACCTTGCCACAAAAAGTTCTTAGCTGGCCCAGAGCATGAGCTGGATGTTACAACCGCCCATCAACTTGAGTAGTCATTTTATGTGAGGCTGTTCCCTCTCCAGTCAAACCTGGGCATCTGTCTATTTATTTAAGCTGCTTTCATGGGGATTGCATGCTGCAGCTGAAAAAGTTGTTGCTGAAGGTTTTCGCTGTTTCAGAGGGTTTCTTTCTGCCTAAACTGGGTGTTGCAATTAGAAGAGACAACATTTCTGAAACACCAAATAATTTTAAACACACTCACCAAATTATGCTGCTCACTAGAAACTGATGCCTTTCTGATCTGTAATTCCGTTTCCCAGCAGCATTGTCAGTGGAATTATATGCTTATTAGTTCATTGCATGAGCTTGCTTGTCTGAAAGCAACTTAAAAACATTCCAGCAGCTGAGCAAATTTAAAAGTGGACCTTTTAATGTTTTGCATATGGAATACAGCACTTTATCAAGAACTTCGTAAATAGACAAGAAGCCTCAAAAATGTGGTTATTACTCATCCCCCAGATCAAAAGTTACAGAAATTATCAATTTATTGTTACTTTTAATTTTCCACTGGCAGTAACAATAGGTCATAATGTGTATGACTACAAAAGGAAGTGGTGGTTACAGAAACATTGCTCATTTATTTGTTAAAAGTACAACCCAACATGATTGAGAGAATCGCTATACTATTTCCTTCTCCCCATAAGAAAACATCAGATTAAACCTAAGTTTTTTATTATTTCCCAAATACAAATTTGATCACCCTTGGAATCCTAACCCAAACCCTTTCCTTGTCAAGTATCCCGGAATAAAGGTCCTGGTGTAAATGTCCAGAATTGTGCAAAGTGCATTCAAGAACTTAAAGTGAGTGAAGTAATGCCTAGAGTGGGGCTATCAGTGAATTCTGCTATCAGTGCTACAGGCCACAGGTCTCTGCTTTTGCTACTGAGCATAAAGGAGGTCAGGTACCCAAGAATGCATGTACTTCGGGCTGATCTCCCCCTGAATCCTTCTTGGACACCCTCCCTAAAGATTTCCACCCTTGACCAACAATCCTCTATCACCTGAACAAGCAGAGCTGAGGAAGTTTCTAAAAAGTTGGTGACGTATGTAAATTGGTGGATAGGTAAGCAGCTATAGAATGGAGACTTCAAAGCAATTGCTCAAATATTAACTACTTTGTTTTACAGCTTCAGCTGGTGAAATAAATCCCCAACTCTTTGTCTTACAACAGTATATGTAGGTACTACTTTCCTGCTATGACTAATACCTATAGTGGAAAGTAGTTTGCAGGCTATAAATAGTACAGATCAGCTTAATTTTTTTACCTTAACTCTATTGCTGAATTTGACAATATAATTTTGATTTATTTTACCGTGCTTTTTTTTTTTTCCTTTCCTTTTTTTAAAAATTTCTTTCTTTTCTCTTTGTGGAGTTTCAGAGTTTTTTTGCAATTATTTAACCTTTCTTTAGTGTATAAGATGTCCTAATATTTTGTTGCCCTAAAATTATGTATTCAAAAACAATTTATACAAAAATAAAGTACTAAATGATCATATATTGATCATATGTCATTGTACCATAGTCTTAAATACTCATGGTTTCTGTGTTTGAAGTTTTTAAAATACTGACTAAGATTCCTGGCTGTAATAAGGAGGTAGATTGTAGTTACAAAGATCCATAATTTAATGTAAGGTGTCTGGACAGGTTTCCTGATATTGTCAAGATTTAATTCCTTTGTCTATTTCTGTAGTTGCTAGTCAGACATGTTTTTACCTATCTATGTTTATTACCTATATAATAATTCCTATCCTGCCTTACATTTCCTATAAAATCCCATTCTCTTCTCTTCTCTTCTCTTCTCTTCTCTTCTCTTCTCTTCTCTTCTCTTCTCTTCTCTTCTCTTCTCTTCTCTT
>VWPU01000229.1:0-57061 GCA_013398955.1 Callaeas wilsoni | reverse complement strand
TTCTCTGCGCTCCGCTGCTCTTCTCTTCTCTTCTCTTCTCTTCTCTTCTCTTCTCTTCTCTTCTCTTCTCTTCTCTTCTCTTCTCTTCTCTTCTCTTCTCTTCTCTTCTCTTCTCTTCTCTTCTCTTTACCATGGGATTATCAAAATATCATAGCCTTGGCATTGGACTCACATAATTTCAATCAGTTCAACTAATTAAGGAAGTGAAGTCCAAACAGGTTTAATAGCTTCAAAAATCCCCTGTAAATCTTTAAATTTGAATTCTGATAAAGATTTAGGGATTAGCAGATTCATTAAAAGCTAAAACACTCACCATTCCTTTCGTAATCTACAAGGATCTGGCCTAAAGATATCTGTAAATTTCCAGAAAAATAAAATGTAATTTTTTTCATAAAAAAGTATAAACAGGGAAAAGCAAGAAATCAGTCGAGACTGGCTTGTCAGGAGATCCATGGTCAAACTGTTAAAGCTGTACTAAAACCTCTTAAGAATGGAAGAGTGATTTTATCTGCACAATAAGAATTATGGTGTTTATTTTAGCTGCCAATATAATTCAAAGAATTATTTAAATAAAAATCTGTTTATTTTCTTTGTTACTAAATAATACTTCTGTATACACGTCAATATTTAAATAAAATAGTACTTTTAAACAATTTTCCAATAACTTTAGATTTTGACAAGTTTTTTTCTTTTGTTTCATTCGAAGCTGGTATGCAGCTGCTCATGGAATACATAAGATATACTACCAGCACACATCCCACTCAGGATTTTAGAAGCACACAGGATGTGGCTACACTATCTTCTCCTGTAAGCACTCACAGATCTGTGATTGAAGTTATTGCAAGCTAAATTTTGTTCTGAAATTAGAACATAACCAAATTTCACAAGAGTTTGGATCAAGATGAAACTTTCAACTTTAACATCACCACACAATTTTTATGTCCAGATATTGCTAAAAAGTGATGCAGAAAAAACCCAGTTTCTATTTTCTTCATCTAATAAAAACTGATAGCTCTTACATCTCCTTTTTAACCCCATCTAGAACTTGATGCCTTAAATTTTTTATTAACAGGATTATTAACAAGATTATAAAAGACTTAGTTCTCTGTGCATAATTGTAAAACATATTAGTAACACTGTCTCTCACTACACTTATTCCAAAAGAATTCTTCCAGGTGCTATTAATTTTTTTTGAAATATTGCAGTGCAGAATATTTTGCCTGAATGCAAGTTAGTCTGAAAGAAAATAAACTCTTTCAAAATGCCAAAGTGGTTCCTTCAGTATGAAATCCCATAATAAACTAATATAAGAAAAAGAGGACATATTTTGTGCTATTTATCAGGCTGAAATTTTGTGAGGAATGTCTAATACCTTGCTAGGTGTTCCGCTGATTATTAGTAAGGGCAATTAGCAAAGCCGGTCACAGCAGAGCAGATGTGCAGTGAACAAAAATCACTGTTCATTGGTGATTTGCTATCTGGACTAAATTCATCAGATACAGTGCTTCACCAGAATATTAAAAGAGCAAGAGATACTAGGGTCTAGACTAGGAGCTCAGAAGCAGAGATAACGGCAACAAGATATATCAAGTGCATCTCAAAGTTCAAAACACTCGACCACAGCCGTAGTTCAAGAAGTAAGATATAGAAAGAGTTTCAGCTTTTCAAAGAACATGCTGCCACTTTTGACTGTGTACACCAACACATGAAGGCTATTGGGAAGGGACAAACAATAGACATGAGATTATTTTCTAAGAACAGGTTAAAGGAAGTTGAAGATTTCACTAAGAAAGATCCCCAGGGAGTTCAGACCTGAGAGTATGATACATGCAAGAAAGTTACTGGTGTTATCCTAAAAAATGGTCAAAATTGTACTTTTCTGTATAACAGCACTGGTGAAAGTCTGACATCTGTATTCTTGAATAGGGGAAAATGGAGGAAGGTGGTCTGTAGCTACAGAGGTGAAGAGTTTTGTTTGCTTGCTTTCTTTTTGCTTTTGTACACAAGAAGATAAGATTAGCCAAAATGAACATTTATCTTCAATGCTAAGCGGCACCAAAATAATGTTCCCATATCCAAAAATAAGGTGGGTAAAAGCATCAGAATTACAAACTCAATTAACATTTGAGTTCAAATAAATTTTTATAGTATTTGATAAACCTTTAAGGAAAGTGGAGAAAGTTCCTGAATTTTCACAAAAACAAGCAGAGGACTACATAAGCAAAAAGCCTCTGAATCATCAAGGGATATCAGAGACACTGATAAAGATGAGCCTTATTAAAAGTCACTGGAACTCAGTATGTAACAAAAAGCATATGCCCACACTCTACAACCAGTAGAGTGGGTGGTCTCAACCAAGAGGAGATCTTCTTGAAAGATATCAGCATGGCAGTTCCTCAGCTTGACATGAAAGAAACATTTTTTTAATGCACATGAAAATCATCTGTATCCAAAAAGTTAATAATGAAATAAATTTTTTCCCTAGGTTCAAATGAATAGAGGCACTGAAAAATGCATACAGCCAGAAATAAGCCAGGCGAGTAAAAGAGATGATATTCCCAACACTGTTAAAAATAGCCCTTGGAAGAGGAAGAGGCTTATTGCTGCCTAAAAATCTATTAACTTCCCTGAGACATTCTTACCAAACACAAGTAAATAGCAGGTTATGCTTATCAAGTGTTTCATTTTTAGATTTACATGTTATGAAATTACAATGGAGACACATTTCACAACAAAATACAGGTGAAATCCTATGTCCCGTTATTCCCATCCAAAATGTCTTAGTGGAAAATAGCAGGAAAATAATAAAATACCTCCTACCAAAATGATGCAGGCAGGCTTTGATGCTTATTCAGGTATGTTAAAAGCAGAATAGCACTGGTGAAATACAAAGAAGGCAAAACAATATATTCAAAATATGAAGTTCCAAGAATTACCAATATTTTTTGAAAACTAGATTGTATCCACCTCTGGTGAGAAACAGCTGTCACTAACAGCGGAGGCAGGCAGTAGTCAGACATAAATGGGCACCTACAGCACCTAAGTGATGTCTGCAGACCCCAGCAGGCAGAGAATTTATCTGTTGAGATGTTTGTTCAAGAAATCCTCATAGACACAACTATTACATTAGGCTGTAATAAGGAAGTCCCAGAACACGCCACAGCTAAAAGCAATAGATTAGACAAAGCTAAACAATGTGCTGAGATCCACAGAGCACTTCATATAAAAGCACTTCAGGCTTGCTCACTGGCTATTTATCAAATTTATTATACAGTGTTGATGTTTATTAGCTATTTGTTACATTTGGCTTCGAGGAAGGCGACAAAGAATGGTAATTTTTAAGAGCATGCAGCCTAAACCCTATTGATTAACAAAAACTCTTGATCAGCAAGATAGCTGACGATCCAAGCGTGTTTTGAATTCCCAGATTAAGAGTGGCTTTTCATGCTGAGACAACCTTTGCGCTGCAAAGACATGACTTTCCCAAACTCTCTCTTTTCGTCCAGAAAAATGCACAAATATTAGTGGGTTTGGTACCACTACAGGGAAATCAGAAGGTCTGCCTCTTCTCAACTTCACTGCTTTCAAAGTTTAATAAACTGTTGAAGGGATGGGGGAAGAAGAAAATACTAAAGTGAAGAAAGGTGTACCTCACTGTCTTGAGTGCAATGCCAGTGCATATTCATCTGCAAAGGCACATACTGAAAGATTCCTTGGTTGTAGCCAGAACATCCTGTACAAAATACATACAGGTTTCATGCCATATATGCCTTATTTATATTTTGAAACTGGGCTTCAGCTAGAGTCCTCTGAGAGTAGGAATATTTTATTATCAGCCCTCAACATAATGGTGAGTCTCCTGGCTTTCCTTTAACACAAAAACACAAGACTTGTCAGATTTGGTGGAGCATCTGACCAATTGCTCTCATAACTCTGCTCTATCTTCATGTTCTTGGAGTAAGATTATTCTCTGCTTTTGTATGTTTCCCTGTCAGAGCCCTTCATTACTCTGACAGAAACTTGCCTGTGCCAGAATAAGTGGAGACAACTGAAACTAAACTTAATTGTCATAACAGATTTCTCTCAATGCCATTTTCTACTGCACTTCACAAGCTCTACTATGGACAAAGGAACAAGGACAACAAGGGCAGGACCTAGAATACCACAGCATTCAGAGTTTTCTGCGGGCGAACCTAATCACTAATATATTTCCCACTGCCATTTAAAAAAATGAAAAAGTATTGTGACCTATGAACTTTCCATCTCTCTTCAGTAGCATTTCATACACCATGATACGCTATATTTCTGCTTTCATTACTGGAGGATTAATAAAGCCATGTAGCATCTGAAGGGCTCTCACAAAAATTGTTTTACTGCAGACTTACAGCTCTACCTTTCTTTTTACACAGTATTTTGATTCCATGTCATGTTAGAAACACTGTTGTACAAAGGGGTGGTAAGGGTAAATAGGATTGATTTAAGCTGATTGATATTAGATTGGACATTAGGAAAAATTTCTTCAACAAAAGAATTACCAAACATCGGAATAGCCAGGCTGACAAGGGATGTAGGTGAGTCATCACTCTGGAGGTATTTAAAAGACCTGTAGATATGGCTCTTAAGGACATGGTTTAGTGATGAACTTGGACCTACTCCATGTTGGTAAGCTCTTGACCTTTCAGACCACAACCGCGTTGATTTAATCTTCTACTGACCTTTTTTTCCTGGACAAACTTCCTTTCAAATCAGTCCCACAGAATAACCTGTTACAGGATCATGCATTTTGTATTTAGAACTGTAAGATGGTTGTGAGATATGGCAGGGAAGAGAAAATTCTATTGTAGAATAATAATTTGAAATATCATACTGACAAAAAGCCCCTCATGCTCATGCACCATCTCTTTTCTCTTTTAGTATTTCAAGGGCTAAACCTGATGTCATCCTCTTGCTTTGCTTTTAGGCTGACTGACTCAAGTGCATATTTGATGAAAAAAGGAGGAAACTCTCACTCTACATTTTCTAGAGAATGCATTTTAGCTGCATAGGGTGCTGAAGTTTCTTTCTTTCCTTCTTTCTCTCTCTTTCTTTCTTTCTTTCTTTCTTTCTCTCTCTCTCTCTCTTTCTCTTTTTCTCTCTTTCTTTCCTTGCAAATGCCACTCAGTACTATGTAATGGGCTTCCTGTATTATGAGGATTGACATAAGGAACATGTTCTTTCTGAGGGGAAAGTAGAGCAGACCAAGTAGGAGTAAGAGACTGCAGATCATGCCAACCTCCTCTATCCAGATTTTCCCTTTCCTTAGCTGATCTGCACCATGTTGCTTGTAGCTTGCTTTGAAACTTCTCACTGTCCTACCCTTGAAACAGCTCAGTTTTCCAATGAAACAAACTCAGCTGTTTTCTGTATGTCCCATTGAAAAATCTGCAGCCAGAGAGATGATTGATGCACATAAAAATAAGAGGTCAGAAGCAGCAAAACCATCTGGGTATTTGTCCATGGAACAGGTATAGCAAGTGTGCAGTAGTGTTATCCCAGTGAAATCCAAATCCGCTCTGGAAGCACTTAAAAATCCAATTCACATTGCACACCCAGTGTCATACCTTAATGGTTAATGGTGCTGACCAGCCCCACTTGGGGTCATCCACTCCACCCCAGGACATGACCATTTTAAGCTCGAACTGTTTTTCTCCGGGTGGATGTTGAATCTATGCCATGGAATGCTGATCTTCAGCATCTCTTGGTGGGCCCCTCAGACCTCCATCTCAGGCTCATCTCCTGCTTCATGACTGCCTTACAATACCCTGAATGCTGCAGACCCAGCTCTGACACACACTAAGATCCATAAGGGTGGACATGACCTGTGTGTGGCAGCCTATGTCTCACTCTCTTATGGGGTGTGTCAATGCTCCCTAATGCTTACTTTCCATGCCAGGATTCCTGGCATTAATAGCGGGGATTCAATTCTAATGGTGGCTTGGGATTCATAGAAACACTTTAAATTTTTGCCAGTACTGCAAATTTGGAATTATCGTATATCCAACAGCAACGATTAAATTATCTTTTAATAAATGGATAATTAAAGGTGAGCCTGTAGGCGGTTCTTCATTTCCTCAAGCCTTTTATACCTTCCCTAACACTACAGTAGTTCCTAGAACCTTTCCTAGTCGATGACAATGTGCTTATTATTAACATTGTAATACTTCTTTAAAATATCTTTTTAACTAGAAAATATCTTAACTCTGATGTATTTCTTTGCATCCACATAGACATTAAGGGTTCTCTTTAATAATTTTGCTTCCTTGTCTCAAAAATTTAGGGAATCTTTAGTACTAATCTTTAGTACTTTGATTGCTCAGCAAAAGATATATTTAGATCTAGTGAGCACTGTATATAGCCAACCCAGTAAGAAAAAAAAATGTTGGCAATATGAAATGGTTATTTCCTCCCTGTGAGTGCATAAGTAATAAACATACAGTTGTGGTCAATGACAGCACTGACACTTCACTGAGAGGGGCACAAACACAGGAAAAGAAATGGCACAGAGCCAATTATATTTATATTGAAAACTGTGATATCCCAATCCTGGATTCAGGAAATCAATCATGAAATCATTAAATTCAAATAAAGGTATTTACTGCAAAGAAATTTATGATCAAATGCTTGCATGACTTTTCAGTCTAATCTAAGATTCCTAGAGATATGCAAGAAAGCCATTTTATGTTGAGACCTCCTTCGTACAAACAGGAGATTATGCTCTTTGAGTTAAATTTAAGTCGGCCATCAATAGACAAAGAAAACCTACATAGAACTCATGAGTTCGCAACTGGAGTCTGCCTTGAGATGAGCTGCTCCTGGCACATGTGATCTAAAAATGTCAAATCAGAGGCCAACAAGATGCCTTAGAAGTCATCGAGCTGTCTTTTGAGATTGAGAGGCAGCTTTCATTGTGTCAGTAGCGAGAAGTGTCTGAGGAGGGCACTAGAAATAGTTTATTTGAATTTACTGGCTTCATAGCCCCATTCCTTTGAAATTTCTGCTAGATATTTTCAGGCAGTCTACGCTTCTGCTTTCTTCATATGGTTATACTTACTTTTCCATCATTTACAAGTATTTCTGTTCTACAAATCTCTGTGTCTGCATAGGTTCTGACTTACTAAAGACAGTTCACCTATCTGAGATACTGACATGTATAAACACTTTGGTTTTCCTCACAATTTAATTGTTTAGATTCTATATTCTGACACATGGTAATTTTATGCAACAAAGCCCCAAAGAAAATAATTAATATTAAACCACGGAAATACTGTATTTTCAATAAAACATTCTCATTTGACTTTACAATGCATATCCAACATCCAACCCTGCTTTCTAGGAAGAGAAAAATGTCTCTGTATGAACTGTGCAAATCCTAATCTGCCTTTCTTTCAAGAAGAGTACAGTTTTCTATTTCTATGACTAAATCATCTTTTTCAGTTTTATGATTAAGTTCATTGCTCGTGTGAATGGCTCTGATAGACAAGCATCACTACAGTGCAATTTTCAGAACAAGTGTTGCTGTATTTTTGTACCCATGTTTTGTACCCATATTGTAGGACATCGAGTCCTTAGCAATAGAAAATAGCTATTAGCTTAGTTATTTACTATTTAAAAATATCTGTAGTTAAGTAGTTCTACCTGCTGGCAACTGCCCAATACCACCTTAATCCTCTGCTCCACTGCACGGTGACAGAGGGGAGACTCTTGTCTGCAAAGATGACCGTGCTGACTTCCTCTGGGAAGCTGGCGTGGCCAGCTGGAGAAAAGGCTGTGCAGAACAAAACTGCCTGGAGACTCCACCTCCACTCAGTACTGCTACAACTGGATCCTGGTCCAGATGGGCCTAAGCCCAGCACCAGCACCTACTACAACGCCAATGCCAGCCTACGCCTTGACCCCCATGTAGACATCATGTACAAGACCAATCCAACCCTGTCCATTTCCAGGTGAGAAGTTGCTGCAATTCTTTAATCTGCTGCAGGAGCTCTTGCAGTTCCTAAGGGGAAAAATGTCTTGAGCAGCAGGATGGATTAGCTCTGGTGCAGGCTGCAGTGTGGACCACAACCCTTTCCTTCTGGGGCAATCCCTGCTGATCAAAAAGCAGCCTCAGGGCCAAAACATGCTCTGTCCTGCCCACACCTCTCTCTGCATCCATGTAAATGCTGATATTGACTTAGCTGTTGTAACCAAGCTGCCTGTTTTCACAGCAAATCATGTTTGCAGTCCTATTCGGTCTCCTGACAGTTTTTAAGTGTCATTTTGCATGATAAATCTGCATGTGACCATGCACTGTATATTTTAGCAAATAATTCCTTAAAAAAAATATGAGTTTTCATGTTTCACATGAAACAGATCATGAGTGGATGGGAGAAAAAATGAAAAACATTTTAAATTTACAGTTACAGCATACTTGTATGTGAATTATTTAACATGCTTTTAAGAAAGTAAGAACATTCTTCTTTGTCTGCACCACATCATCATCTTTTTTGTTTTATGATCAGCATTACAATAATTTTTAGAAAACGGAGAAGTAAAATCATGGGCCATAAAGCTACTTTTGGAAAGGATAGCCTGAAAAACAAACTGTTCCAGATATTGCTCTCAGAGTTTATCATTTGGAGACATATACCCATGTATTCTTCATGCAGTGGTAGTGACAGTTAATATTCTTTTTAGAAGAATGTCCTTTTAATCAAGTTAGATAATGATTTGGTAGCTCTTTACTCACTCTAAAATTTGTAGAGATATTCTTCCAAAGAATCATATTGTTGCATGAGATGCATATGCCATTAGCAGTCTTAAACAACTCAAGTAAAAAGTATGTTTCCACATGAAATACAAAAAAAAAATCTTCTGATCTGTTACATTAAAACATGCTATCTAAAGAAAATTTTATTTCTCCCATATTTCTTACTTTAAACTTTTGTATCAATGCACAAATAAAGTTTAGAGGAATGAGTACTTCCAGAGCTTGAGAATTTTACAGTTATCCATTAGCTAACATAGTAGCTGAAAATTGTCCAGAAATGGCAGACACAAAAGAGATTTGACTATGGAAATGAAATATTGCAATTGACCACTCATGAAAAGAAGTTTACATTTATGATTTCAGATTTCACTTGTCATTGTTACAAGCTCGGTCCTTTCTGACTACAGTATTATCTAAATTAAAGCTGACTTTCAATTCTGAAATTTAGATTGTTTTTCACTAAGAAGAGCCTCAAAACCTTATTCCACATGCTCTAAACATTTCCACTGACCTTATCTCACTGCCTTCAGTTCTGCTTTGTTATAGCCCTTGCAAAGAATCTCACAAGTGTCAGACATTTTGATCTCAAAAAAACTCTTTACACAAGGATATGTGCACATTTATGCATGAAAGGGAGAGAAGAATAAGACTTGAAGACTCCTGAAAGAGCTACAAAGATCTCGAATTTTCTAACACTTGCAAAAAGTGTCTGTTAAACTGCTGGATTTAAATTAAATCATGAAAACGTGAATGGAGAACAACCTAAAGGCATAGAAAACAGAAAACCAAGTAAATATAGTTGATTTCAATTGTTTGTTTGTTTAATTACTGCTTATCCCATGCTTAAATATAGAGAGCTGTCTCAAGAAAGACTAGTATTTATTTGCTTTTAGAATTTGATTCATTGTATCAGCATTGCATCTGAATCCAAAATCTTCCCGCAAATTTACACAATGAGTCTTCCATTATGTTTGGTTTTGTTCTTGTTGTGAGGCAGGTATGACCACAGAGGTCAGAGGCACAAGAGGCAGACAGCCATTTGAAAACATATTTCTGATACCACACAGCTTAGACAGGATGTAGACCTCAAAAAATGTAATCAGTTCTAGAATAATGTAATCATCTATTTTTATGAATGATCTTGATCTTACATCATTGCAAGATTGTTTCCCAGCCTAAATTACCTTTGTCTTTTCCCCTGTTTTGAAATAGTGCTTATCCCATTTTGGACTGATAATAACATTTTCCATAGTTCTGGTACGTGTATCCTTCATTCCCATGCTCGACTTTTCCCCACATATGAACAATTCAGCATTGATCATATTTACCTACCTTTGTGTGGTCCTACAACAGCCATACATTTTGTTTGCAAAACCTAAGGGCTGAAATACAATCAGTCCTGCAATAATAGCTGAAGAATTCTCAGGGAAAAATGAAATATCTTTGGATTTTTTCCACTAAATCTTCTGACCAAAAGTATATGCTACATTTATTGAAGACAGTGTTTTCAATTGCTTGATTGTGACTGGGACACAGAAGAGAGAAGAAGCTGTCATAAAACATGGAAAAGCGCTGTGCTGGGGCTTTTCAGCCTCCACGGAGGGGTGATCGTGGAGGTGGTGAATCAAGGGCAAAAAGACCAGAGAGTAAGCATGGAGATGAGCACTTGTGGCAGAGCAATCCTTCAGAGGGTGCCTCCACTCCCTGACAGCACACAGAGCTTTTTGTAAACAGTACATACTGCAGAATCCCTCCTCCACACTACACAGACAAACTGTACAATTCATCCAAGCCAACCAGGACAAATGTTATTTTTTCCATGAATAGAGTCCGTATTAAAAAATCTTTCTGGATGAATTCACGTAGTTTTGGAAACCTTATTCCAGTCTAGCAAACACCACTTTCATAAAGTCCCTTTATAAGTCTTGGCTAAAATTATGTAATAATGAATTTAGGTCCAGCAGCTAAAAGGACTAATTTTAACAATGAGGTCAGTAACAGGGAGAAGATGATGACGTACGGTTTGGTGGCTCAAATCCAGTCCAAATAGTCAGTAAAGTAAAGCAAATATTTCTAGTCTGGCTTTGGTCTGCTCTTCCTTTGGTCTGCACCTGCTGAAAGACTCATTGATGTACAGTATATGAAATCATTATGTCCTATGTGCATTATTAGCATGCTCGGCAGCCACAAGCAGTTGTAAGATTGCAACATTTTAATCTGTTTATTGAGAAACAAACCACCTATTCTTGTTACAGGAGATATATAGGATTTGTTTCCAATGTGCAGGTTGCACATCAATACTGTCTTAAATAATAAAAAGCTAAAAGTATAGTCTTTAAATATTATAACACATTTATGCAGAAAAAAATTCCAACATTTACATGTATTTTCCTCTTAACTGCTATTCAAGTTCCCAGATAGAGCTGTAGTATTAGAGTTGAACTATAGCCCTATTGTACTTCAAGTTCCTAAAGAGAGAAAGAGAGATTAAGGAAAGAGAACTAAAGCTCCTACTGAGTTTCACTGAATTTCATATATCTTTACTGCTATAGTCAAATCATTCAGATCATGGTCCTTAAAAAACTTAAGGAAGCTGCTATTTTGAAGCAGTCTTTCCTGAAAATAAAATAAATAACCCAAAAAAAGATACAGTTTGGTATTAAAACTTCAAGTCTCATATTTTAAGTACTTCGGAGACAGAACATTGCCATTTGAGTGTTTCCTTCAATTCAGAACTTTCTTTTCCTAAACTCAATGATGCTGACTGGCAGATAACATCATCAGGGCACAGTGGAAGAAAAAGGACTTAATTACAAGCAGGGCTAAAATTCCAGAACAGGCAGCCATAGTCAGAGATTATTTTGCATCCTAAAAATAAATTCAAAGAGTCAGTTTCCTTCTGAAATATCTCTTGGAACACTCCAATAAAGATGTGGGTACACCTTTGGCTATACCTAAATATGCGCTACCATGCAATGAAATAAACATAATCCAGAAATACTGCTCTTGCAGTAGTCTGTACTGAAAGAAAGAGCATTACCTTTTACTGCGAAGTTCTTCTTCCACTACTATTGTAATTTGGGTGCATCTTTCCCACCATACAAAGTGATTGCAAGGTTGCAGAGGTAGAGAAGAACTTAGGTATTTCTCGAAGTCTACTGCAAGTTGCAGTTTTTCAAAGAAAAGCTGAAAGATCACCATCTTTGCCTTCCCCATATGTTTTGATTGATGCCTGCCATGACACGACTGCTGTCTTCATGCCACCAGACATTTCTTTTGAAGTGAGAAAGTGTGGAGGGTGGTCAAACATCCCTTTGGAATGTTCAGGGTTAATTTTCATAAGGGGTGAAAAAAGTGATTTTTTAAGAAACCAACAACTTCAAGGTTCTATTTGAAATTATTCTCGACATTTAAGAACTGTGGTACTTCCCACTAAATTCAGTGCTGGGAGTCAGTTGCTGGCTGTGCATTTCTGTGATTAATGTCTCATAACTAATAAAATGGGCCTTGAGGGGCCACTGAAACTTTCAGCAACTAAGGTGACCTGGCTGTTGGAGAAATGTCAAGATATTTGCAATGCAATTCCCCATATCAATAACTGAATTACACAGAAGGTTAGGCAGGAACTATTGTCTTAAAGAGTCTGTTATAAAAGAGAAAAATATCTTCAATATCTCTCTGTAAATCATTCCCTGTAGAATACATCTGTAGCTTTAGTATATGGCAGAGCTGCTGGGTTGTTTCTCTCCACATTATAATGGACTGAACACTGCATAATTCCTGTTTAAAAGGTGACCCGTCTCTCGGCTTCCATACTGTACTCAAGGGTTTGTCTAAGTTGTATTTAGGTATTATGAAGCAGGGATCACAGATGCAGTACCAGCTCACTCCTTAGTTACAAAGTTATTAACAAGAAAATACTCATCAAGACTTCAATCTCTAGCTACAGACATGTTTATCTTGAACATAATTTCATAAGACATTGTTGTGAATTATCAATGTTTTTCAAGACTACTGCATTCCTTAAGAGAGCTGTTCTTTTACTCACTAAATGGTAGTTTTGTCCTTGTAAGTATTAAATGCAAATGTAACTAAGGACCTCAGCTGTTCCAACATGAATGAAATTGAGCTATTTTGTGATTCTTTATCTGACCAGACAAGAGAGAAGAAGGAGAGAACAGAGTTATTTATAGTTTACATTTAATCTTAAGCTTTTTGGGTTCATCTCTTTCTATTCACAATTTACTGCACTACCTAGCACCACAGGACTTGGTCCAAACAAAGATTCTTAGGCACCGTGATTTTTATTATTGAATAGATCGTTTTTCCTAGTATTCTTTGCTTCCAATACCTCACTGAATGGAAAGCTTTAGAGGTAGCAATACAAAAAAATCCAAAAAAACTTGTGTCCAAGTTTTGTTGGGATTTGTAGTAAATTACCAAATGAGGCATATCTAAGTAGAAATAGTCTTATGCTACTTTCTGTGGGTCAACCCTATGTCATCTGAATAGCTTTTCAGGATCCAGATAACACTTGGTCACAAAACTTAGTATGTTGTGAAATAAAGCCCACTATTGGGACAATCGCAATAGAAAGACAAGAATGAAATTGGTGATACAGTGTTTCCTCCAAGTCTGACTGATCATCACAATGAGTTCTGAATCACACAGTGTTGATTCTGACAAACATGACCCCAGCGAAAATATTCCTGTGACAGAAGAGCAGAACAAGCCCATTCAGACATTTCACCATCAAAGTAAGTCAATCAGAATTTGAATGACTGACAAATTCAGAAGCTACAATGGACCTGCAGCCGTGCAGCACAAGCAAATGTATCCGTCTTCCTTCTTTACAAAGGAAGTTATATTTACATCTAATTCTTACAAGCAATGCTCTATCAGCATCCAGAGGAAAACGTCACCACTGACGTGATATGTCTCTAGGAAGATTATTTTTGATTCACAATGCTATTGATCTCTGAATACAAAGATCTCGAAAATGAACAGTCTCTCCCCTAATTCTCATTAGTTCACTAGACAAGAATGAAAACCAGACCCTGCTGGACATCCCACAGAGTGAGTAAGTCTGATAAATTTTGAGCTATCTGATCTGGCAAGACATCTTACAATTGCTTTTTAGCTTTGAATCCTCTTTAATTTGCACTGTTAGGCTGAACAAAATGACTAGGAAGAATGAGAAGATGTCCACAGCCCCCAGGGGACTTCAGCTATCCTAGTGTGTACTAGAAAGGGAACATAACCAGTGCATAAGCAAGCCAGGTGGTTTGTGAAGGAAATCAATGTCAAATTCTTGAACCACCAGTCAAGAAACCAACTACAACAGGTGCAGTGCTGGATCTCATATCAAGAACCAGGGAGGATCTCATTGGGAATGTGAAGGCCGAAGACAGCCTTGGCTGCAGGGACCATGACATGGTGAGGTTCGGAACCAGGAGGCAAGAGAAGAAACAATACGAAAAGTAAGATAACACTCCTGAACTGCAGCAGAGCAGAATTTGACCTCTCCAGAAATGTCCTTGAAAGAGTGCAATAAGGTGACACCCTGGAGGGAATAGAAGTCCAGGAAATCTGGTCAATATTCAAGGATCATAGAGTCCAAGATAAAGAGTAAGGCCTCCCAAAGAGCAGATATCTCTGCAGAAATGTCAGAAACCCTATGCGAATGTAAAATATGCTCCAGGTCCGTGAAGGAAGAAAAGGTTATAAGGAGTAGTCAGAATGGATTCACCAAGGGGGAGTCTTGCTTGACCAACCCAACATCCTTCTATGACCCTTCATCTTATGATGAAAGCCTGGAGCAGGCAGGGCTTGGGGAAATCTTAGCAATGTTTTTATACACCCAGAGAGGATACAAAGAGGATGGAACCAGGCTCTACCCAGTGGTGCCTGTGACAGGACAAGGGCAGTGGGCACAAAAACTGAAAGACAAGAAGTTCTGTAGCACAGCTGAGAAACCCGTTTTTCCTGAGAGGGTGACTGAGCACCGATACCGGTTGCCCAGAGACACGATGGAGTCTTCCTTCTTGGAGATCTTCAAAAGCCATCTGGTCATGATCCCGAGTGAGCAATTCTAGGTCCATCTGGTTCAACACCCCTGCTCAGCTCAGGCAAGTTGGACCAGATGAGCGTCAAAATTCTCTTTTAATCTTAGCCCTTCTGAATTTATGCAAACATGTGGGTCTAAGAAATGGGCTTCTGTACATGCTATGATAAAGACAATATGTAGGAATATATTGGATTCTGATGAAATTACATTTTTTTTGCAGGTCAGGTGTTCCATAGGAGGGTGTGCAGATGCCCATTGATAATTTTTCTAAGTATATTACTTTCTCCACACTATTGTGTTCCTGCTTATCAGTCCTCTACATGGGTTTTGTTGGCTATCCCCATGCGCAAAGGTGAATATGTAGCAATATGGGCTGAACACAAAATAAGTGTGTAGAACACATCAGAAAACTTCTATTGTGAGCATGAAAAAGCACTGACACTTCCACAAGCAAGAAATATTTGAAAATTATTGTATCCCTACAAGGTAATATTTTTAAAAATTGGATTCTGTTTACCAATGGGTAAATGAGGATCACCAATAAAGCAAAGAAGCAGGTAAGAAAAAACAGGAGGCAAAAAAAAGCTTTAAAGATTTATGTGACTGGAAATAAAATCTAAAACCTCTCAGGTGATAGCTGACATCTGGAATGGAGAAAGCACAAGTCTCTTCTGTTTTCATCACCATATCTATTCATACAAAAGAAGCTTTTTTAGACTGTCTCTGATGATGTAGGAGATTGACCATCACAGAGGCAGCAGAGCATTCTTTTGGTGATTTTTGCCATGCTAGTGAAAAATACCTTTACCTAAGGCTGGAAATTAAGCCACTCTGACACAGAAAAGGGGTAGAAAAGGAGAAAGGAACCTTTTGTCATTCGTCTGATATAGATTCTCTTACATGACCTAATTTCCTATGAATATTGGAAGTTCTGGCGCAGAATGGCACCTAGTGCTCCTTAAGGTTGGCAGCAACAATGTTTTGAAGTGGGAGATGGGCCTCTCTAAACCATTCCAACTTTGCTCACAATTCTGCTTTCATGACCTAAATAACACTAAGAACTGTAATGGGTCTGTAGGAAATGTAATGCTTCCTGGGTCTCTTTCATTTTAAGCATATGATTTCAAAGTAAGCCCTGACACCTGTGTGGTCTGAACAAATACAAGATTCCAACTCTCTATGTCATCAAACTGACACACAGGAACAGTAAATTCACCTAGAGAAGGCAGGCTGAAAAAGCAGCTTTGAGTAATAATGAATTTTTCTTGTTCACATTGGTCTAGCCTTCTCAATTTGCAATATGCTTTCCAAAAATCTAACCAGGGGAAAAAATACTATAGTTATCAGTGACAAAGTGTTTTATAGACTTGGACTACAGTAGGAAAACCATGTACATGTCAGTGTCTTTTCCCTTATCCTGTTAACTGAGTAGGATTTTAAAAAAATTCCTACAAGGAGAGAAATTGCAGCATATAATACAAAGAAAGTAGAGCCCAAATAACAGTTCTTTAAAAAGAATTAAGACAAGTCATTAAAGTACCAAGGAGTTTGGTACTATGGATGAAATTGTTGCACTTTTCAGGATGAAGAGAAAGATTCCTAAGAAAAATATCTAATACTAAGGAAATACACGTTAGAAAGAAGCTGTGCTTAGTGTTCCAGTCCCATTCTCCAATAACTACATTTTTTTAATGTATGCGCAATATTTTAGTTTGTCTTTTAATTACCAATTTTGTCTCTTGCCTGTGCACTATTATGAAGTGACAAAGGTATATTAATGCAGGATCTCTCTGTCATTCATTTAGAAGAGGCTTTTTTTGGTTGTTTCTAAATGATGGAATTTTTGAAGGAAAGCTTAGGTTTTTCCCTCTTTGTTCTGCAGAGCAAAATACACTGATGAAGTCCTCTTAGAAGTGCCATACACTGGTTTTGGAATGCATTGACAGTTCTGCACTTGCGCAGAAAAGGACAGGAATACTTGAAAGCCCTGGTTCTGTTCATCACCAAGCAGAAACAGAACGAGTATGAATGAAGACACACAGAGAGGGAGCAGGTAATTTTGACTTAGTTAACTATTTCTTTGCCATTCTAGTGCTCAATTTGCAACAGAGACTGTTTAAATTTGGCCTCTGTTTAGATTGGGGTAAAGAGATGGAAACCTGGAGAAGTGATCTTTGCACTTCTGTTCTTAAGTTCCTCAAAAACTAATTTTAAATCCAACATTTGAAATAAGCTCACTATGGAGTTTCCTATAGAGGTATAGACAAATGGATGGAAGCTGTGACCTTTGACCTAGAATGTGAATACTCACTTTTATTTGGACTACTTGAATTAAGTCTATTATACACATATTCTCCATTTGCTATTAACAAAGGAACATTTGGTGTCAAATAAGTTGTCTTTATTCTCATTCTGCATACAGTCTTTGATCTGCATGTATTCATATTGTTTAGTGCACTAGCCATTTCCACAGTTCACCAATTAAAATCTGAGTTTATCCTTTCAGTTTTTACCACTACATTGTCATCTCTAGAATAGGACACCTAACATCATTAAATAAAATACTATGATTTGTTGCTTGGGAGATTTATGAGAATACCACAGGATGTGTAATAATAAGGATACTCTTATGATAAACCACTTTTCTATCTTAATACTTTCCCATTATTACCTCTAACAGGAATAAGAGCATTTTACAGATGGCCAGACAAACAAGCTGTAGTAGAAGGCTGCTTTACATGTTTGTAAGCTGTACAACTGTAAGCATTCTGGCTGATATATTCCACAAGGCTAACATTCTGAGCATCATTTTATCGTTAAACTCTATAAAGAGAAAATGCCACTTCTGTTATTGTTGCACATTTTTTTTAGATTTAATATTAGAGACATTATACAATAAAGAATGTTTTCCTCATATTGATGGTGTGTATTTTGTTAGAGGCATTGACTATATATAACTAAATTAGGAACTATGTTAAGTCAGGTGAAACCTCATAAAATTTGAATGTCGTGTTAAAGAGAAGTTCTAGACTTCATGAGCAGCAGGTATATCAGAACTGGACACAGTCCAGGAATGGACCTCACCTCTTTCCTTTATAATTTCTCATATTTATAAGTAGCTTTTGGAACTCCTTTGCTATAACTTTCAAAATAAAGTCATACTACATAATATTTGTTTTGTTTTGTTTTTTGTAAAATAGTCTGCCTGGAAAAGTGACTTGCATTTTAGTTTTTTGGGTGTGCATCCTCAATTATGTCATAGGATATGCTGTTTAAAATATACTGGGCTACCTAAGACATCCAGATTCTACTTTAAAATAACCTGATTTTAATAATTACTTCACTATTTCTTTGTAACCTAGACATCCAGCCCAGCTGAACCAGTGACTTGAATGTGGAATAACAAATACATACCAGAAACTTCATTAAGAAACCTGAAAATGAAGCTCCATCTATGGAAATTTTTTTCAGGAAATAGTTCTTATAATGACATATATCATAAAAGTTATAAATAATCCCTGGGAAAACAGAAATAGAGGCTGAATGTCACAGTATAAATTATTTACTGAAAATATGTGATACTCAGTAAGTGCAGTGTAATTGCAGAATAATACTAAAATCAAATATATGTTCATCAGCCCTCACAGATTCTTCATGTGCAGACATGTTCTCCTAATCAAGAACTGCACAGTGCTAATTTGAAAACAACTACCAAAATCTCTTTTCTTCCATTCCTTTTAAACTGTAGGACTTCACTGGTAAATGTTTGGGTAAAAAATTTGTGGAGCTTACAGCTTCAGTCCTTATAATTAGAATGATTTTGTGATACTGCTGACAGCATCATATCTGTTCTTTGTCAAAGAGATCCCACTAATCTCTGAAATAAATAGATGAAATAAAGTTGTTAGATTCAAGTGTATGTTCTTCAAAAGAAGTTATTAATTTGTCCTGAAGTGCATGACTGTATGTTCTAGTAATTTAGTTCCATGGCCCCATTAATTTTATTGCATCCAATTATATCTTGTACCTCATGGAGGTGGTTCTTTCAGATATCCCTTTATAACCATAATGGACTAACTTTTCCCTGAGAGTTAATTTCCAGAAGTAAATTGATCCAGAAAAGCAGTCCTCTCTGGCTCTATCTCTGGGAGTAAAGTAGTAAGTGGCGCAAGATGAAGCTTAAATTATGTAGGGGTAGAAGAATTAAAGATGTTTTGCTTATTTTTTTCAGACAATTTATTTCTAAAAAATGTTCTGTATTTCTGACTTACTGACACAATAGCCAGAGAGAGATCTAGCAATCTACAATGATCAATTAATTTTTTTAACGGATCTTCTTGACAATAGACAGAAATCTCCTTTAGTAAATTATAGATTACTAAGAATGGAGCTTAAAGATACTGACACCAATCTTGTTGTGAAAGCTCTGAAGAACTACACACCTACACAAAAAACTGTCATCCACATTTCTTTTCCATTCACATGGGATAACTCAGTACTAAAAAAATATCTGAGGAAAATTTATTAAATTCTTTCCTGATATAACAACAATTTATGAATCATTCAACTCAGGTCATACCTATTACGTTGAATTTAAGACTGCAGAAGCAATTAGCCTTTCTTATGATCAATTCAGGTGAATTCTTTTGAAATTTTAAGATAATTGATCCACATTTCGGTACCTATGTAAATGAAGATCATAAGAATCAACAAATCAAATGAGTAAGATGTAAGTGACAGCAATTCTGGCAAATTTCAATCAGTTCTTGATTTCAGTCAAGAACTGATAGAGATAAAGAAATCTCTCTGCCTCTGTCATGTTTGTTACAGTATTTGGTTATTCGGATTTTTTTCTATTATGCTTTAGAATATAGCATTTAAATATTTTCTGTGACACAGAGTGTCATCACATTTTCTTTGGAAGATTTTATTCTATTCTTAATTGAATTTAAGTAGGTGTAGTTGAGATAAGCAATGGTACTTTTGGAGAGCTGCAGATGTAATGGCTTGGATCCAGCATCCTCTGAAGCAAATGGAAACACTTCAACTGATTTAATGGGTCTTGGATTTGGTCCAAGGTGCACTTTGACTTAATTGGAGTATTTCTGGGAGTCAGTGCAGTATCTACTCGAGAACTCATATACAATGAACATTTGTGAGATCTGATCCTTAGAAGTGAGCATCTGAGAGGCAAGAAGAGTCATTCTTGTGGTACAAATAGTTAAAAAGCAAAGGAAATAAGAGCTGTGAAAATTTTGGAAAAGTGAAAATAACTTTATATAGATGTAGCAGAACAACACAATAAGAATGTACAATTTCACATGTTAATACAAGTTAAACTCCCAAAGGATTAAAAAAATAGATGTGGATCTGGGTCATATAGTGTTGTAGCTAACGATAGTAATTGATTTTATCATCAGGGTATATAAAATACTGAAAATGTGCCTTCATATAATCTCAATCATAATATGTTAGACACTATTAATCTAAAGGTGTCGCTACAAAACTATGACACAATGCTTTTCCCAATTCCCTATCCACTGCAAATGTGAAATGCCCTCAAAGGGATTTTTTATGAGCCATCTCCGTTTGGCCCGGAAATAAAAGACTTTTAAAGAGGCTGGCAATCCTTGTACTAACTTCGTATATATATATATATGTATATACATATATACATATATATATATATATATATACACATATACAGTTTTTAGTTTTGAAACAGTGGTGTTCTACCCTCAGATCTTAACTAGATTTCACAAAAACAAACAACACAAAAAACCCAAAACCAAAACATAACCCAAAACCAAAAAACCACCAAACCTACCAACCAAACCCCCTCAACAAGATTATAAGGTGTTCATAGTTAGTAAGGTAATCAGAGCTTTCTCTTTTCTCCTTCAAGATATCACATGTATTAATCAGTGTTTCTAAAAGCTCTGAAAGTGCCCCATTCTGTCCTGTGACACTAGAAAATTCAGTTGCCAACTTCAGTTGTTGAGCTGTTGAATGTTGATGCCACTGCACTTCCAAATAACAAATCTGCCTGAACCACAGTGCATGCTTCATCACAATAGGAGCCCCACCTGGCTGAGAGCTGATGTCAGACAGCCCTGCTCCATGGTGTGACCCTCAGGTGCAGTCATGCGCTGTCCAACTGCTCTGCCACCACTCTGCCCAAGTAACTTAGTCACTTCTGCTCTACTCTCTGCTACTGCTAGCTCACCACCAGAGGGATGGCTGTAACACCAGCCATATAGATGTAGGAATTGTAGCCAATCATGAGCTCCCCAAATGGCATTGCCTTCAAAAACCCACCACACAACACAATCTTACTGCATTGGGTTTGCATAGCAAGGTTTTGGTAGCAGAGGCACTACAGTGGTGGCTTATGTGAGAAGCTGCTAGAAACTTCCCCCATGTCTGACACAGCCAGTCCCTGTTGGTTCCAAGACAGACCCAACACCAGCCAAGGCTAAGGCCATTGGCCACAGTGGTAGCACCTCTGGAATAACATATTCAAGAAGGAAAACACTTATTGCGCAGGAGTATTTGCAGCTAGGGAACAGAGGAGTGAGAACATGTGAGACCAAGAGCCCTGCAAACACCGAGTGCAGTGAAGAAGGGGCAGGGGTGCTCCTGGCACTGGAGCAGAGATTCCCCTGAAGACTATGTGGAAGACCACGTCTAGACAGCTGTGCCCTTGCAGCCCATAGTGGTGTATAGTGGAGCAGAGATCCATCTGCAGCCCACAGAGGACCTCATGCTGGAGAAGGGGGATGTCTGAAGGAGTTCTGAGCCTGCAGGCCGTTCATGGTGAAGCAGCCTTCTGTCAGGATCTGTGAAACTGTAGAGAGAAGCTTGCACTGGTGTAGGTTTAATGGCAGGACTTGTGACCTCACAGGACATCCATGCTGGAATAGTCTGTTCCTGAAGGACTGCATCCCATGGAAGGGATCGACACTGGAGCAGTTCATAAAGCACTGCAGTCCAAAGAAACAACAAATGTTGGAAAAGTTCATGTAGGCCTGCACCCCATGGGTGGGTCCCCATGCTGGAACAGGGGAAGGGTTGAGGAGTTGTCCAAACGGGCACAGGAGTTCTGCCTCTAAGGAGGAAGGAGCAGCAGAGACAATGCATGGTAGACTGACAGCAGTCCCCATTCTCTACCCTGTCCTTATCTCAACCCTAGAGCTTTTCACTATATTTTCTCTCCCTTGTGCAGTTGAAGAGATGAGCAGCTTTGGTGGGCACCTGGCTTTTGGACAGGGTCAGCTCACCAAATTTGTACAACCCAGAGGTCCCTAGAAAGCCACCATTTAAGAGCCATTCTCCTCTGTGACAAACTCTGATAACATGGCTGTACCAGCCATGTTATCAGATTATGTAAAAATACACTGCATGAGAAACAGAGACATCTGTTGGCTTCAGAGGTATTCAGGAAAATATTCTGGCAAGTTACACATGAATACAGGATTTGCAGCAAAACAGCGGAATTTAGCAGTGCAAATGTGTGTGTGAGCAAAAATGGGAGGGGGAAAGGGAAAGGAAGGAAGTTCCAGAAAGAGAAATTTCATCTATTTGAACTGCGAAGAAAGAAATTCATTTCAGAGCAAAATTACTCCTAACATCAGGTTTAATTTTTTTTTCCCTGTCTTCCTGTGCCAGATTCCTTCTTCTATAGGGTCTGTCTTTCCTTCAGCCTTTTTAATGTTTCCCAACGTGAGAGGATCTCCCAATTCTCTTTACTAATGCTATTTTATATATGAAAGTATTTTTCACACTCTGTTTGTGGCTCTCCATTTATTTCTCCTTGCCTATTCTATCAGTTTGGACTTTGGAAGAAGTGCAGTAAAATAAATCACTGAAGAAGCGCGTTAAGTTGTTATTATCAACTAACTCAGCTCTGTGCAGCTTTGACCCAAAGTAGTTAGGTAGGAGAAATCTGCATGTGTTACCTACACAGCAAGCCATCCCTGCGGCACCCCCTGTCTCCAAATCTGCTATACAAGCTGATAGTTTTTGGTGTGTTATGGATACATTTCCTCCCATACATGCAAATTCAGAAGGAAAACTTTTCTGACCAAAATCAATGTTACGATATAATCTAACAAGGTTTTTCCATCCCTTTTCAAGATATGCAGTGTTTTTTACAAGTCATATAATTCGAAATTAATTGGTGTCCAGCTCTCCTCTGCCAAAGATGCCAGTAATGTGTATTTCAAAGCAGTTACTATTTATACCTCTTAGCAAACAAATGAATTAATGCTCATTGTCTCAGCAGTTCTCTTACTCTAAGGGTTAAATAATTCCCTCCCTTCTGATAGTAATAAGTGCACATGCTCAGTCTTTCTGTTTTCGGTTGGTGGGTTGTGAGTCAGTGGTCATGATGTCCCCTGGACAGAATTGCCTTTTACCCTGTTGGAGCTGATTTCAGCACCGTTGCTGAGTTGGCTTTCCTTGTGCTGTGTAAATTCTGCATTCTTTTGTGTCTATTATCAGTGATCAATTCTTTTCCCGAAGTTTTGTTAATCTCCCGCTAAATCTGGGATAATACCTGGACAATAGTACCCCCTTTATCTTATCTCAAGTTCCAGATGTGGTGGCTTATCTAACAGTCCAAGTTCCAGGTATCCATAGAAGCATATTTGGAGAAGGGGGTGAAGGAGAGGGGCCTTTGGTGGTCATTGGTGATCACAGAGGGCGTCTCTCCCATAAGTTGAGGTGGTTTTTGTTTGACCAATGATATGTCTGTGTGTGAGCAGCTGCTTCTTGACACAGTTTGCCAAAGCGGGAATTTTTGTCTGGATAAATTACCCAGGACGCACTAGCCAGATCTTGCCTCCACCAGGCCTGGAGATAGCACTCCCTTCTGTGTTTATCTCATGGCAAAGTCTTGCTGTGGCCTTAACAGTGTTTGAGAGAAGCAACTGTGCTCTTTACATCCTTACAAGACCCTGATGCACAAAATAGTAGGTAAGCTTGTATGACAAGGGTTAAATGTAGGACGAAATCACTGAGCTCCTTAATAAATATCTTTTAGTGCAATACAGTTATATGCATAACAGGCCAAGTGCTATCACTATTATCTCTGTAGTCCTTTATGTGGCTAGAGAATAGAATGTTCTGTTAGATGGCTGTACAGCAGCAACTAGCCATTTAAATTTTCTACCCATAATTTACATGTCGACCTTGCACATATTAAGAATGCTGGTATTAAAAAAAATCCCTTGGACAAGATTATTTAATGCTTCTGCAAACCTTGCTTCCACTCTTATTCTTCTTGCTATAGAAAGAAATACATGAAATTGATGAAATTTTAAACCTGGGAATGTATAACACCCACAATTTCTTCCCCGCTTTAGAAGTATCACATGAAAAGTGAATACTGTAGCTATAGCCATAAAGCATACAGACAAAAAGTCTGATGACACCACCAGGCTCAAGCTCCTGGATATATGAGGCCAATAAATCTACCCAGACAGAGTACTTCAGTTGTGCTACAGCGCTGTGCTCTGCCATAGGAAGCGGTGTATGCATATATGGATGTATATATCTCTAGTGATTTGGTGACTTAAAAATGCAAGTTGGAAGGAAATAACAGGCGATATCAAGTGTCACAAATGCACAGCTGTGAAGAAACCTGTTGGGAATGTCTGTCCCCACAAGACTGGCAGCTGAGCTTCACTCAGAACTGTAAAGGGAACAAAACTCCTTAAGATCTCTGTCACTCTGCATGGAAAGAAAGTCATTCCACAACTAGAGTACATCCACCGGCTTTACTCAAGGCACACAGCCGTGTAGTTAAAAAAGCAAGATGTCTGCAGTGCCACTGACGTCTTCTTTTAGTTCTGTAGCAGAACATCATAAATTTACTGTATGCGAATCTCTAACTAGGCAACCTGCAGAATTTATTAAAGTATCAGAATTTAGTAAGAAAAACTCATGCAAGTTCTGCAGCTCTCGAGCAAGAGTACTGGTTCTTTTTAGACACTGATGAATATATTGCAGGCCCATGCATCACCTAAAAAGAGAGTGATCTGGAGCATATGCAGGTTCACCACAAATGCGCACGCGATCACAGGTAATATTTAATTCCACCATTTCCCCAGGAGACATGATTTCTCTGTGGACATAAACTAGCTCTTAAAATGCTAAATTGAGTAATTCAAAGGAATTGCAACTCAATTCAACTATCTTATCTTCTAATTAAACTCATCTAATTTCTCTATTGAATTTGACTAAGTTCTAGAATTTTGAGTCAGCACATAAAAGAGGACAGAAACAGTCCTCACAAGTATTTTCCTTACCCAAGTATATTTGGCTGTAATATACATTTGTACCCGCTCGTAAAAAATTCTGTAATTTGATACAGTATGTCCACATATCATCAGCATCTAGTAATTGCTGATACTTAAGGTCTGATCTTGCAAATAGTTATGTCTATTAAGATAGTGCTGTAAATTTTAGAAACACCAAGCTTATTTAATTAAATTATGCTATCCGTATGACTGATTACAGAATTGGCATGTCAGCAACGGAAAGCCCATACAGCAAAACTGCATTAAGGAAAATTCATAATCCTTAAGTCCCTACTAGAACAATCTATCTTTAACAAACAAGATTTTCCTTTTATATTCCCTAGAGTTTATATGGGTAAGTTTAAGTAGATGATCACCTTATCTTCTGAAGTACAATTTTGGCAGTGATATTTTGTCACACATATTTTTGTGACGAAAATAAAGTCTTGAGTGAGCTAGGTGAACAATCAACTGAATTAGCTTGCAAAGATATACAGCATTTTCCTTAAAGTTGTAAAATACTAATTTATGAGAAAAATATTTTCAATTCCAGCAGTTGGACAGCCTGATGAAAGGCTCACTTGTACTTTGTTCTTGTTATGAAAAAGTGCAATCAATTTTTTATTTTTAAGATCTGGAAAAAGGTAAGTAAGTTCTTTCAGACAAGATGATTAATCACTCAAACCACTAGGAAAAAAAGTATCATTATCAGATAAGAGTGGATAGTCTACTACTAAGAAAACAGTACTTTTCTAAGAAAAATTAATTAAAAGCAATACAAAGACAATGTAGGCCATTAAACTTGCATCCTGGGCTGCATTCAAAAAGGTGTGGACCCAGTAGGTCTTTGGAGGTGATTCTCCTCCTCTAGTCTACCCTTATGGGTTCTACCTGGAGTATTCCATCCAGCTCTGTGGTCCTTGGCTCAAGAAAAGCTTGCCTTTACTGGGGTGAGTCCAAAAGAGCCCACAAAGACAATCCAGGGGCCGAAGCTCCTCTGCTATAATGGCAGGCTGAGACATTTCAGGTTCTTCAGCCCAGGGTAGTGAAGGCTCAAGGGAGACCTCAGCAGAGCCCCGTATCTAAAAGAGGCTTATAGAAAAGAGCAAGAGCAAATGTTTTCGTGGAAACTGATAAACCTGGAGAGAACATTTTAAACTAAAAGAGGAGAGATTCAGATTAGATATAAGGAAGAAATTCTTTCCTTGTGGCATGGCAAGACACTGGAACAGGTTGCCAGAGAAGCTGTGGATGCCCCATCTCTGGAAGTGTTCAAGGCCAGGTTGGACAGGGGCTCTGAGCAACCTGGTCTAGTAAGATGTGTCCCTGCCATGAAGATGGACTGGAACTAGGTGATCATTAAAGCCCCTTCCAACCCAAGGCTGAACATTCAAGAAAGAAGCAATATCAACATCTTAAAACACACACAGTATTTAGTCTGAGCTAATGCAATCTTGAAGTCCACACTGAACTCTGAAGGTTTTTTTTTTTCTGTTTAGTTTCTTTTTTTTCCACCTTAAATGGCAATTTGAATTCACTACAAAAGGCTTTGTAAGAGCAGCTCATTGTTAAAAATTTCTGCACTGGTCAAGAGATTTGCTAGTATGACATGGTGTTCTGCTTTCATTTCAGCTATTTCCCTATTATTTGTATCTGTTCAGCTCTGTTTGATAGAGATAACAGTCTTCTTACGGTTCTCCTGTGGTTAAAGACATAGCATTCATACTAACCCTCTCAACTATTTTGAGAAAGAGCATTTAATTTGGCAATTTACACATCCAATTTCCCTTACCTTACCAAGATGGTCCACAATCTTATAGTTTACTAGACACAGTAAAACCTGGCTGAAGTTTGTATCAATAAAGTGGTCACTGCTTCTATGTAGAGGTCAAACACGTACTTAAGGTTTTTTAGCATTTTTACAATAGAAGGCTTATCTTAGCATTTTATTCTTGAGTTAAGAAAACTTAAACCACTGAAACATGAGAAGGGCTAATTTAATGCAATTCCTTAAGTGGTGTTTTAACCTTGATAATATATTTAATTCTTTGTGCTTTAAGTCCTTAGAGGTGAATTATATCAAACTTACTGGACTAGGTTGTTTTACCCTGCCATTCAGTTGCCGTCACTTTCAACAATGAACTTGAAATTTATCAAGTCTTATAAAGGCTGCAGAGATTCAACATTTATTTAAAGACAACCAACCAACCAAGAAATCCGGTCCAAGCCCCACAAAGGCACACCGCAAAAAATCCCAAACCCAACTGCACCTTTGTTCCTTACCACAGGCAGTAGTTGAATTTACTCCAGCAACCCTTTTCCATTTACTACATTCCAGGATTTACTTTTACTAATTTTTTTTTCCTGGCAGGAAGCCATGATGTCACTGCTTTATATTTCTAGTCAATGTTAACTGAACTGTAAAATAAATTATGTGAGCTATTTTAGAATCACTGAAGTGGCAAAATGTTACAGTAGAGAATGTAGTAAAATGTCCCCTTTTTAATCATCCAAATCAGCCTTGCCAGAAAATGTAACTGGAGCAAAATTACTGCTGCATATAAAAGCCATTTTCAGGAACAGAAGAGACAATATTTGGATTCTGAACTGCTAAATAAGCTATAAAACTTTATTACTCTTTATTAAACTTTTTATTCTCTCTAAGCAAATGTACATGCTCTCTGAAAGAACAGAAAAACTTCCAAGAGGAAAAAATTTCTGTAAGAGAAAGGCAATTACAGTTCAGCAAAACTTTTCAGAACACGACAGGTAATGTTCCTTTTTCTGCTCTCCTTTCCTACTCCCTGTTTCTGGGACAGAAAAACACTGCCTCTGAAATAGACCAAGGAACTTTGCTGTAACAGATTTCAACTCTCAAACCTCCATTTTGCAATAAGGTATTATCAAGTAACATATAGCCTGGCATAGTGGAAAAATTCTTTTCTTTCTGGAACTTCCAATCCACCTGCATCATGCAGCAAGACCTGTAAAAAGACAATAAGATAGAAAAGAGCTTTACTGCCATTGCCATGGTGAATTCAAAGCTATTACTTTCCAGTCATCTGAACCATATAGAAATGAAACAGAAAAAACAACCAAAGAAGTCACTACTTAATTCATTGTCACTATGTGTATTTATTTGAAAGTTATTTATGAGCAGAATTTACTCTGTAAACATAAAGCTCAATAAAGATGGTGACAATTTCAAGAGTAATTGAAAGTACCCAATTCACAGTAGTCATGTATATCACCTTACTTACGTTCTGTGGAAAATTGACAGAATAAGAAAGCCTTTCTCCCCTGATGATGAAAAATTTTATAGTGGCAAAAAAAAAAAAGTTTAGATAGCCCATTCCATTCTTAATAATAACTGAGAATTCCACACCTTAAAAAATATCCAGTTGTGTATCCTCAGATTTGCTACCTGTTTAAACATTCCTTTTGTCCTGAAAAGAGTCTAAGCAAACACATACCCAAAAAGCATTTTAACAGTTCCCTTTAAAATTTACTATTACATTTCATAAGTTAATGGTTTTGCTCTCTCTTTATCAGACGGTGAAGTCGATTAAGAAAAGAACAATGGAAAACAAAAGACCAGATTGCTCATTCAACACAAAGGAATGCTTTGATTGCTGATTTATCATCTAGCATTGTGCATTAAGTATCTTACTGCACCACTGTTTACAAGAGATCAAGGCAAGTAGACATCTTCTCCTCCTTTTCTAACTACTAAAACAAAAGCAGAGAAAGTAAAGCAGACTTTGATTTTGCGCCTGGCAACAGAACAACAAGAGACTTCTAACACTACTTTTCCTAGGGAGAGAAAGTTCTTTCATTTCTACTAGTTGCCAGCAAGAAACATCACAGGTGACTGCTCTCTTGTACATACGCTGTTAGCTCTGCTTGTTTGTATATTCACTAGGATGAATGACACATCTGAATGTCCTCATGAGCACATTCAGAGAGTTAGTGCCACCAGCCTGTAGAAATCATACACCTGGCTAGAAAAGAAATGCACAAAACCCACTGCACTGATAGGAGAGCCTATGCTTCTATTCATGGTACACTCATCTGTGTGCTGAGCAATTTCAAAAATCTAAATTTATTATTTCACTAGGCTACCAAGCTACAAGAGATAATACATTAGAAACACTTTTCACATGTTTAGCCATTCTACAAAGGGCAGCACTGCAGGATAAAAATTTATGTACTA
The DNA here is from genome assembly GCA_013398955.1 of Callaeas wilsoni. Taxonomy (NCBI): domain Eukaryota; kingdom Metazoa; phylum Chordata; class Aves; order Passeriformes; family Callaeidae; genus Callaeas; species Callaeas wilsoni. Next base: position 27,695 of record VWPU01000229.1, on the reverse strand, counting down.
GGGAAAGCAGAGAGAAACATACCACTATTTTGAGTCCAAGTGCCTCAAGGTAATTTAGAAAATGCATTGCACTATTATGTTGAAGAAGCATAAAAATTCCACAGGGAGGCATTGTATAGTCTAATACACTTTTCACTCAAAGACAAAATATTATACAGAAACAACAGATTGGCAGGTCTAAGTAACTAGAAACAGAACTAATCCAGAAACTGAAACAAAATTATATTTGTTTTTAAGTCTTGTGAATGGAAAAAGCAAAGGTGGTGTTCTTCACACAGACTTTGTAGCTTTGAATAAGGGATGAGGCACAGGTCTGCCTTTGCTTGATTTGATCTTTGTTTTGCAATGATGATTACAATTTTAATATCATAGTAGTAACCTACTGGGATGGAGAGGAAGAAATTCTCTTTAACATGGAGTAACCTAATTCCTAGGGTATGTTTGGTAAAACATACTGAAAGAACAACTTAAGCTACATTGGAGAGACCTGCATCAATATATGGAAACACAACAGAACACAAGAGAAGCTCTGAGATGAAATTTCTGACAAAGCACTTCTCGTTTTTCACATAAAAAAAACCAACTCAAGCCTAAATGAGGAACTTGCTTGGCCTACCATGCTGCAGACTGATTTGTAGGTTTCCACCTCTGCCAGAACACTCGGGTGAGCTGTATTACACTTTCAGACATAAGCAGCGTTGGCTGCTTTGTAACACTTCTATCCCACACTGGGAAACTCTTGGGAACCAAGCCTACAATGCAGTTGATCAACTGTCTAGCTCTTTCAAAAGAAGAAATGTCTGATAGTCTAGCTTCAGATGCAGCTAAATAGCCAGTATTATCCCCAAAGCCATCTTTGCAGAACTAAAATCCTGGATTCTAGGTTATTTGCCTCTATGAACCAGAACACAACGTAATCTTAGGTTTTACCAGCAGCCCCTCCTGACTTCGACTTAAACGTAGCTGCAAAAATGTTTGCACATTTCAGGTTTAGTTTTGCTGTCCTTTCCAATCCATACCTTATATTTGTATATGCACATTTATTGACTTACTCTCCTACCACAAGAAGCTTCAATCATTATCATTATCATTATAGAGGGTACACGTAGAGGAGGCAGAGGCATTTCTACAAACTGTTTAATCTAAAGCAAGTATCTTCTGTTGATCTGAACCCTAACTCCATCATAAATTTTATTATTAATTGTAAACAGATGGCTTAGATATAGTGCAGGGCTTGTGTTGAAGCTTTTCTTAAACTAGCAGCTCCTTCAGAATATGGCGGTCCTGTAACTAACAGAAGATCCTAAACCAAAGCCATCACCTCAGCATCAGGCTAGGCATCTCTGTGGTCCTGGCCTGATGTTTATACATCAAAGACATATAAATAAGGGGATAGTCTTTGTAGCACAATCTGTAAAAACTAGCCTAACTTAGGTTTAGACCCAGATTTAACCTGTCTCACTGACTCCTTACTGGACTATAGACAGGTCATTTACTCTTGTGCCTCCTTTTTTAAATTTGGTATCAACAGAAGTAGGTGAGATCCAGCTTGTTAACTATGCCACTCATTTGCTGTAAGCACTGTGGAATAAAAAGGAGCTTTAAAGAAAATACAGGAAAATAATTTCTCTTATTACAGGATGCCTGGGTCTGTTGTACAAAACAGATAAAGAATGAAGCTATTTTCTACTTGGCTTTATTTAGGTGATACAGTGCCTAGAAGAAAGGAACATGAACTGAAATAGTCTTAAGTAAAACTGGAGGGGGAGCTCCATGTACAACTTTCTGGTTTTGACTGCATATGTGTAGATTCCTCCTTGGGATGTAAGCTACCCTTCTAAGGACTCAACTGCCCCAGTTGCATAGTATCAGAAGCTTATCTATTGTACATAAGGATTTGGATATGACCACATTAAATGTCACACCCTTTAGCTTTTTGGCATGGTAAGATTTTAATTCCTTAATGCTAAGAACTTAAAGATAACCTATGTTGTGCATAATGACAAATTATACCACGTACAGCTGGTATGTCTGTGAGAGACTATGATCAAATACCCTAATGGTTGTGGAAGGCTGTGGTGGGTGGACCTTGGCTGGATTTCAGGTGCCCACCAAGCTACTTTATCACTCACGTGTCTCAACTGGACAGGACAGAGACAAGAAGATGCAAAACAAGTAGTAAATTGAGATATTGCAGTTTACTAAAGCAAAAGCAAAAGGTTACACATGCACAAGGAAAGGGAAATGAAATTATTCTCTACTTCTCACCATCATGCGATGTCCAGCCACTTCCTGGGAAGCAGGGCTTCAGCATGGGTAGTGGTTGCTCCAGAAGGCCAGTGTTGGAAATAATGAATGCCACTCCTTCTTCTTTTCTTAGCCTTTATATCTGAGTCGGCATCATCTGCTGTGGAGCACCCTTTCGTCAGTTTGGGTCAGCTGTCCTGGTTGTTTCCCCTCCCATGGTCTTGCCCAACCCCAAACAACTGATCGGGGTAGAATATTGGAAAGACAGCACTTAAGCCGTGCCAGCAGTTTTCAGCAGTAGTGAAAGCACTGGTGCATTATTAGTATCTTCCTAGCTACCAATGCAAAGCACAGCACTGTGAGGATGGCCATGCAAAAAATTAACTCCATCCCAACTAGACTCAATACAATGACTACAGAAATATTTCCCTGGACCAAACTTATACAAGGGTATTTGTGCAACAAAATGTGTTTATTGAATTTGCTGGATTTCTGAGACAATTCAGAAGGTGAAAATAAGACTGCAGTATCTCAGCAGCCATTGCAGCAGTGTTATTGCTGGAATAGCAGTAAAGAGACTCCTCTGGCATATGAACTACAGGCAGGAATTTTTCCCTACATGAGATCAAATCTCCATGTGTGCACTGGAAAAATTCTGTCGAAGTTTCACCTAGGCAACTCTTCTGACCTACTTATTCTAGACACTGATCATCCAATGAGCCTACTTAAATGTCTGGCCAGCAGCTGGCAAACATGGTCCTGTTGCTATGCTTCACTGGGTTGCAGCTAGGGGAAGATTGGAAGGATGTTCCTACACTGATAGATGCCAGTTTTTATGCATTTATCCACAGTCTATTCTACATGTACTAGTTTGTACGCCTCCATGTACTGGGGTGCCCAAGTTAATGAGAACCATCCTTCTTCATGTTATAACAAATAACAATTAAGAAAATGTTTCTCAGGGTGTAGTAGTCTTTTGTAAAAACCCAAATATTTGATCATTCTTTCACATCACTTGAGTAGACCATAGAGGAAGGCACCCTACTAAGCTCCAAAGAGTCCTGTAAATTGCAGTAGCAGCTATAAGATTCAGGAAAAAAGCAAAGTTTTGTTTGGCTGTGTTAACTGCATTCAAAGGCTCACATTACAAAATGGTATATATTTGGAGTGATTCCAGAGATAATGATACAACAACAAAACCGTACACATTTTTCTAATCCATGGAAAAGACAATAATGTAGGCTTTTTGGCAAACAACTGGGAAGAATGCAGCTATTATTTTTTCCACCTGTGGAAATTTCAGCCCTGGCTAATAGGCTTAACTATTTTTATTTGCTTTCATATATTGTTATTCCATAGCCTTTTGAGGAGCTACTTTATGAACAAAGAACATAACACTACTTCTTGCATCCAGATAAAAGGTGGTGTACCAGGTTCTCCAAGATGGGAAAGCACAGCTAAAAATCCCTGCCATTTAATTTCCCTGCTCTTACAGAATCCTTCTGCTTCCCTGCCCCCATCCTTCAAATCATCTGACTTCTCAGCAGTTTGGTTCCTGGAAGCTGTGAATACTTTGCTGATGCCTGCTGCATCCGATAGTTTCTTCCTGACTTCTTCAATCAGTCAAAGTCAAACACGAAAGCACAACAACGTGTGCTCTCTTTGGGCATCCAATCATTCTGAAATGGTACGTTTGTAGCAAAGCTCTTCAACATGAGGCTTGGGAAGACAGGAACATGTACTGGGTGTCATCAATCAACGAATTTTCCTTCAGGTCATTTGTCAGAACATCCATTTTCCTGAGGCCAGTTCCAGGGTTTAAAAATTAAACTAAATGCATTCTGAAAACAAGATTACTTATGACAATTTGTGTCTCTTGTATGATATTAATATTTAAGATCTGCACCACTGTTTTAATAGAATAAATTGACTGAATTCTGTCTACAAAGTGGGGAAAGGACTACACAGCTAAGCTACTCAGAGGCCTATTTTGTTTCCAGAGTCCCACAGCACATATCAATGAAGAGAAAAGCTAATATTGTTGCTGCTTTTAAGAAATTTTTTCCATTGTACACACAATTTGTCAAAGATCTGCTGCTTCTAGGAGATTCTCAGTTATGATTATAGTATGATGAAAATCCTGACCATTTAAGAGAGCCTCATCAGATCAACTCCTGCTACTATTCATGTCTACCTTGACTTTACTTCAGGAGAAGACACATATGGATTGAGGGAAAGGCAGTCAGAAGTGATCTGCATGGTCTGGCAATCTAACTCAGAATCATTCCAGTGAGTGCATGTACTCCAGTGAGCACATGTGTAGAGAAAAGGAATAAATTCTTTTGTGAGTCTCAAAGGTTCTAGCAAAGTGTCACTGAGATCTGTTCAACCAGAAAGAAAATTAAGAACACCTACTCTTACACGAAGGACCAATATTTTTTCTTATGAGACTTTCCTAACTCCTCTTTTTCATCCTCTGGGTGAGAAGTGAAGCACGGATTTTCCTTCATGACTGTCTGCAGTGTTACTCTGAAGTAGAGTAATAGCAAGAGAACAGCAATTAGATCATGTCTACAACAAAACTTTTAATTTAACTGAAACTGGGTCAAAAACAATAGCTACACTCCGCAGCAGACCTCCTATTTCAAATCTGAATTTGCAAATTGTGGTTTTCTATTCCTTTCACACTGCAAAATCAAATTTTAAAAAAATTGCATGTGTTATGAGGTTAACCTGCGCATTGAAGAGACACTTTAAAGTGAGCACCATAGGTCAGCTGAGGATAAAAAGATAATTTATCTATTTAATGTGTGCGTTTCTGAATTTCAAAATCAGAAGTAATGAGAAGGAAATAAAAGGCTTTTTCCTTGGGGATCTGCAGCATTTGGGGCTTGGCCTGGGGCCTGGATACAGCAGATGGACTTGTTTTCAGATCCCTTGTTTTGCTTTAATCACAAGATGAAGATCGCTTTACTGCAGAAGTTTATAGGTTTAGTTTTGGCTCCTAATACATCTGATCAACAGCAATCTCTTTCTACAGCTTGGTGTGCTGACAGTGATAAGCTTGTGCAGGCTCTCCCTCAGAACCCTAGCTCAGGGAACCCCACTCAGCTTTATTTATCACCACAGGTTTTCTGTATTGCTTTTGCTTTCAAGTTTAGTTAAATATATTTATTTTCTACGTTAAAACATATGGATCAATCTGGACAAAATTCTAGTGCAGCACCTCACATATCAAGGAGCAAGCCCTGAGCTCAGCTCTGTCACAACTGCAATTAGGAAAAAGCTTTATTCAGGGCTGATTAGGACCAAATCTTCATGGCAATAGAATTATTATTCTCTTGTGAGGATGAAACAAGAAGAAACTTTGCTTTTAGATCAACTGAGAAAATCGCCTTCAGTGGGTTTTGACCTGGGTCCATAGCTTTGGTTTTTGAGGCCTAGGACAACAAGAGACAATCTGATTGTCCAAATGGACAGTGTTTTTTGTTGTTTATTTCTTGTAAAATGTCAAAGGTATATTGAGTCCTGCCAGCTTGAAAACGAAATTCTAACATGTAGAAATGACTGAAATGTAAAAATGCTCTAAATTGGAGACATTATGAAGTGATAAATGCAGCATTGCTTCAGGTCTTTTATTATCTGTCACTTGCGTAAGCATCTAATTTTGGTCCTCTGTTCATTAATGCCAGAGTGCTCATCCTGTGGGGCTCAGCTTCCTACCCTCTGTACAGAACCAGGGCAAGGAAGCGCCTTATTCTGAGCAATGACTTAGCATATCATGACATTTGGCTTCTCAACTGCTGTCATTGAAGTACAGTTTCTCAGACTGTCAGCAAGAAAACAATAGCATTTCAGGCATATGAAAGAAGATGAGAACTATGCTTTAATTAGGTGAGATGTTTATTAATTTAACTCATTCATAAATGACTCACTACACCCTATTCATTGTGGCTCTGATTCTTTAGTTATTTCTCTGAGGGAAAAGATTTTCATTGCCACAAACCTTATCACTTCTGGCTCTGAACTCACCCTTGGGAAGCTTGCCCTCTGTGTATGGATGATGCCCATGCAGGGGCAGTACAAGTCACTTGCAGTACCAGGCAGAGGGATCTCTAGCTTTCTTCCACTAGTTCTTGGAAGAAGCTTCCTTTTGCACTGTTACGTAGTTTTTAAAGAGACTGGATTGCCACTACTTTTGGAAATATTGCCAAAACCAGAACATCACATTCCACTTGCTTACTTGTGGATGTGGCTGGAAAATTCTTCCCACACAGCATTGCTGTCTCTGAAAAGAAAACTTCCTTTCCCGTTCCCAGGATAGATCATTCTCTCTATTGCATCTCAGGGAGGGAAGTTAAATCATGTCATCTAGACATGGAAGACAGCATAATTTGGAAGCACACCTTGCACTGCCCTTTCCACCACACACAGTATGCTGGTGACTAGGGGTTGCCACAGGCCTGTCCATACAAAGGCAAACCACAAAAGAGACCAACAGCTGTGTTCTTGACAGTCTAGAAACACCTTCTCATCTTATTACCAAGGACTCAGTGATCATACTGTAATGAAAACCAAAAAGAACAGTGCCTGAAAAACATGGACTTTTTTCTCAAGCTCCTTCCTGCCATATCTAGTGGTATGGTTCAGAAAAATGCAGATAAACAGAAAAGCTATTGCAAACACTCCAGTACAGATTTCATTCACCTTACCCATACACACAAAATAGGTGACCCTTTTTTCTTACCTAATTCACTGCATGCCACTGCCTACTTTTTTTCTGAATTTGTGAGTTCTGTTCTTTTGTGTTCTCCTCTCCTGAATATTGCCAGATCAGGATAATGAGTGAACCACGAATCTCAGCCATCCACAGTATTATACTGCTCTCTAACAAAGAAAACTAGAAACTAGTCAGTTACGACAACTCCCATATTACATGGAGATTTATTATAGCAAACCCCAACTGTGGTACTACATAGATAGAGGCTGGAATATTCTTTTTAAAATGGACCTTCTTAGGCACAACTGCTGGTACTTTCAGGCCCATCAAATTCCAGTACAAGGTTACTTGCACACCGCAGGAACCTGGATGACACAGTGTCCTTAGCTTGAGAAGAATACCAGGTTCAAGGACAATGCATCCCATGAGCAAGAAATCAGGCAAAGGGAGCAAGAGATCTGCATGGATGAATAAAAAGCCCTGTCATTATGCTAGCATAAGCCGGAGATAAGAGATGAAAGCAGGGTCAGGCTACTTGGAATGGATATAGAGAGGTTTTCAGAGTGAGTAGAAATGAGGCAAGGAAGGCCAAGGCCCCTCTGGAATTAAATCTGTCAAAGTATGTCAAGGACAATGAGAAAGGCTTCTTCAAATACGTCAATAATAAAAGGGGGAAAAAAAAGATAATATGGAACTATTACTAAATGGAGGAGGAGCCCTGGTAACAGAGGATGCAGAGAAGGCAGAATTACTGAATGCCTTCTTTGCACTGGTCTTAACTGACAAAACCAGTCCTCAGGAATCTCTGACAGAAGAGATAGGTTGATAAAATGTTGGAAGGAAAAATTTCCCTTTCCTCAAACCCAAGGAAGATTGGATTAGGGAACACCTAGGCAAACCTGACATCCATAAATCCGTAGGCCTTAATGAGATGCATTCACAAGTGCCAAGAGAGCTGGTGAATAGCAAGGCTGCCCTAATCATCCCTGAAAGGTCATGGCAGTTCAGAGAGGTGCCTGAGGACTGGAAGAAAGAAAATGCCCCTCCAGTCTTCAACAAGAAGAAGAACCAAGGGAGCTACCAGCCATTCAGCCTTACCTCAATCCTTGGAGAGGATGGAGAGCCTCTGTCTATTGATGGAGGCCATTAATAACCACATGGATGACAAGAAAGTGATCAGGAGCAATCAGCAAGGATTCACCAGAAGTAAATCTTGCTTCACCAACCTAGTTGCCTTCTAAATGAAACAACTACCTTGGTGGACAAGGGAGAACAGTAGATATTGTCTACCTTGACTTCAGCTAAGCTTTCAACACTGTCTCACCGAACATCGTCATAGTCAAACTCGGGAAGTTTGGACTGGATGAGTGGATAGTGAGGTGAATGAAGACCTGGCTGAACAGCAGCTCCCAGAGGGTCATAGTCAGTAGCATAGAGTCAAGCTGAAGGCCTGTCACTAGTGATGTACCCCAAGGTTCCACACTGGGCCCGGTGCTGTTTAACTTGTACAAAGGGACAAGTGCCTCCTTAACAAGTGACAGCAGTGCCCATGTGCCCAAGACAGCCAAAGGTATCCTGAGGTGCCTTAGGAAGAGCTTTGCCAGCAGGTCAAGGGAGGTGATCCTGACCTTCTGCTCAGCCCTGGTGAGGCACATCTGGAGTGCTGTGTCCACTTCTACGCTCTTCAGTGCAAGAAAGACATGGAGTTCCTGGAACAGGTCCAGTGGACAGCAACAAAGATGATTAGGGGACTGAAGCATCATTATGAGGATATGTTGAGGGAATCACGCCTCTTCAGCTTCAAGAAGAGACAGCTGAGGAAGACCTCAGCAATGTCTGTCAGTATCTGAAGGGAGAGTGTCAGAGGATGGAGCCAGGCTCTCTCTCAGTGGTGCTCAGCAACAGGACAAGGGGCAATGGGCAGAAAATGATACAGAGGAAGTTTCACCTGAACTTGGGAAAGAACTTCTTTACTGTGTGACTGAGCACTGGAACAGATTGTCCAGAGAGGTTGTGGAGTCTCCTTCACTGGAGATATTCAAGAACTATCTGGACACAATCCTGCACCTTGTGCTCTATGATGGCCCTGCTTGAGCAGGAAGGTTGGACCAGATGATGCATTGTGGGGCCTTCTAATCTGACCTGTTCTGTGATTCTGTGAAAATGTGACTTAGATATAGCTAGAATAACGCTCTTGCTCCAACTTCCAGAGTACCAATCATTGTAATATCTAACCACTGGTATTAAAAAGGCACAAAGAGATAAATCTCTTGTTTATCTGACATATGTAATTTGTTACTCTGATAGGACAGTAACTATATGGAGATTTATCGTAGCTGTTTCTTTTAATCTTAACTCACTTGCCAATCAGGTTTGCACTTTGACTATTGGTTGTTTTCTTAAAATAAAGTTGGATTGCTATGATTCAGTTTTTGCAGTTCCTAGGAAACAGTGAAAACAAAATGCTGCATATGATAGAAAAAAATACAACATCTGAAAAAATTCTGGCTAGATGAGAAAGTAGCTGTAGTATAAAAGAAACTGAAGACTTTGCTACTTAGTTACAATTATATCACCAAAATGTACATGCCATTAATTTATAAAAGTCTGTCTGTTCAAGAACTGTCAAGTTCGGAAGAAGCAGTAGTGCATATTTGGGTGTTTCAAACTACAATCACTATCCTCTTGTATACATTGTTGAGCCCTACATGTTTGTATAGGGCTCAACAATATATCCAAGAGTAACTCCTCTCCTACAGAATATTTGTTATCTTAATGCATTGAATAGATATTCAACATAGATGCTTGAACCATTTTTACAGTACCAGGAATAATTAATATTGGACATTTTTTTAAAATACAGCATTCCAATGTTAACTTCCTTGCTGATTTCATTTACTCAGTTTTCCAGTACAGACTTCTCACTTGGAAAATATATTAGCATCTGCAAGTTTCTTCTAAACTCTAGCTGTGGGTTTACTTTTTATTCTACTAATACTGATTGCCTTAAAAAGTCACTTCATTAATTAAATCTATTGCATCATTTTTAGCTGCAAAGACGCCAGAGTAGTGACAGTCTTATTTTCTTAAGCAACACTGATGTGGTGATTAATCAAGTGACAGGAATAAATGAATAAGGTGAACAAGAAGTTAGGAGGAATATTCTTGTATGCAAAACCAGAAACTTCAGTTTATAATTATGCTGTTTTATTTTACCAATTACTGGCACTTTCAAGCTCAAATGTTTTAATGTGGCCTCCTTTTTTGAAGGGTTTTTGAAGGGCACTGCAGTAGACATGGTATTTGATTTAAAATTTGTTTTCTGTATGTGACTCAAAAACTGCAGGGGATTCAGATGAATCTCTGAACAAAGATTATTGCTGGATTTTATCATAATCATAATGACACTGACAGGAGGTAAATATTAGCTAGGTAATGAAGAAATTGAGCTTATAAGAATTTATAACTTGCCTCCTGAGGAAGCATGCACACTGCCTCTAAACAGATTCATATCTGTCCATGGCTACAAACTCTGTCCTGGAAAAAGGACCACAGAAAAGGCTTTTAGCACTATGAAAATGTAAATGGCTACTAACAGAACAAGAAATAGAAAAGCAATTGGAAAGACAGCAAAGCAACAACAGAGAAAAAGAGCCTGGAAAAGGGATGGAAATATAGACACAGGAAAGTAAATAGTGATGCAGTTTTGGGAAGAGGAGATTGAGACACTGGACAGTGAGCAGAAGTGAATGTAAGGGTTAAAATCAGGATAAGTGAGGAAATAAAAAATGGTGACGAAGAATATAAAGAGGACAATGGAGAAAGTAAGGAAAATACACTCAACAGTAAACAATTATATCCTAGATACATATACCAGTTATTCCATGGCAAGTACTTAACAATTTTGTAGAGTGATTTAACTTATCTCTCAAAAGAACATGAGCTATAGGTAGCCAAAGAAAAAAAGAGTTGAAAGAATCAATTTAATATCAAACTTAAATTGATTACTGGCTCACATAAAATACACCTGAAACTCAATGGAAGCACATTTCCTTGGACACTTGAATCAGAAAGAACATCTTTCTACTTGCTCTTATAATAATACTTTCTATTACTATAAAAGAATTAAATTCGTTTACACCCCAGAATCTTCCTAGAATATTTATGTCTCATGGAGTTCCTCTGAGTGGAGATGGTCTGTGCTTGACAGATTTTAGAATTATCAGACCTAGGAATGGAATGTGGACATACTTAAATTTATATTTCTTCCAATTTTTAGGGGAGAAAGGATAAGCCAGTTATCAATTCTTAAGAAATTTAGGCAAACTAGCAACATCTAACAGATCAAGTATAAAAGACCACAGCCCGGTACCCAGCTTTTTTTCTTAGAATAAAACTAAATGCCATATTCATAAGATGATCCTTGGAGCCTTCCAGCAAAGAGGTAGAAACCGGCCAGTAGTTTTTCTGTAGGACATTGGCTGAATTGCTTCAATTGGTTTTATCTTTTCATTCATTCTCATTCATTCAGTCAGTCAGTCAGTAAATCAGTTATTTGTGAAGAGTTTCTGTTTTCTGGTGATTGTCTTCTCTAATACCTGTTTATGTTTCCTCAATATTTCTTTATTATGACAGGAAAAGAGGCATTCATTCCTTTTAAGTGCAGTGCCCTGCCATATGAAAAGTGTATGAAGAAAGCCAAAGCAAATGCAATGTTTTTGAACGTGAGTCAAAATGGATTCTGTTAATATCAAAAACAAGCAGCTGCCTAATGAAAGCCAGAAGCTAATTATTTACCTTATTGTACATTGAAGATATTAGAAGAGCCAAAGCAGAAAGAATACTAGTTAATTGCTTACATAATCCATAATAAGATCACAGGAGGGTAATAAAGGACTTACAACTGTTGTTCGTATTTGTAGGAATTCTATGTAATCTTCTAAGGGAATAAAAAAATGTTCTTGATGATAAATACAGAAATTATTTTAAGTAACCAAAGTCCTGCTAAATAAATTTTTTAAATCACCAATAAACCCCTTAAATTTCAATTGTCACAGATTATTTTCAGAAGTGAGCTCTGCTCCAGGGTGTCTCAAAATTTTGGGCACCAAAAATCAGATATTCCAAAACATGTTATTCCTTTAAATATGGATGTCAAACACACTTCTTATGTAAGAAATAGAACCTTTAAAATCATTCATCTTCTTTGAAAATTATGATCTATACAAAATCAAATATTAGATGTGTCTAAAAATGGTTAAATGTATTCTCAGAAAAGAGATTTGTAATGGCATAGATGGTGGCTGTCTGTGATGATAAAGTGTGAAGGAAACAATACAAGTAAGTGATTATTCTTAAAATAAGACTTATGTCTTCTGGAAATTATGAATATGAGTAATAATAAAAAGGGGTTTTAATATGTTGGGCAACAAAGAGTAAAGTGAAGAAGGCTCTTGTTTCTCTTTCACAGTGGTTCTGTGTCATCACAGAAATCTACAGATAAAAAAGCCAGGATGACACATATGATCAACAAGATTCAGTTTACTTCTTTAAAAAAATAATTGGATTCTCTATAATTTCTATTTTTATGATCCTGTTTACAAAAAGACAGTAAGTGAGCAGCCCAGTTCTAGAACGGAGGGAGAGGAAAACCTTATTATAAGCAGCTAAAACCTTTGAGAGAAAATCACATACAACCATTATGCATGGGATTAAGTTATCACAATTTGATTGATTAACCACTCAATCAATTCCTTAGAATCAGCAATGCAATAAATTCTTATCAATGAAACATGCCTGTATTCACAGTCTGAAAAGCAGGAAGTCTAACAACCATTCTAAGTAGACCCAGCCTTGCTGCACAGTGAGGCTCATTGCTGTGGTAGGGGAGATCCAACTGTGCAGCAGAGCTGCAAAACCTGGTAACAGAAAGCCAACGTATACCTTTGTTCCCCAAAACATCTCTAACATTCATTGGCTGAGGGGACCTCAAGAGAAGATTTTGCAGTACCCGTGTGTCTCTGTGTTCATGTGTATGAATAATTATTATTAAATATTTTACGAAGCAAAACCAGCATAGGCTGTTCATTTTCAAGATAGCAAGGTGAGAAATATTAGTTGTCATATGCAGGCAATTAAAAACTTCCTTTGCCTTACAAACACCTTTGGAGATGCCTCCTCTAATACCCATTTTGTCATGTCAGCCCATATTGCCATGTATCCATACCTGAGCATGGGAATAGCCAGCAATACTCCTGTAGATGGCTATTATGCAGGGAGAAAACAGTCCTGGAGGCAGTAATATACATAAATACTACTTGGAAAAATTATCAGTGGACACCTGCCCATTTCCATATGGACCCCCCAACCTAATACAAAATCATATCATTTCATCAGAATCTGTTACAGAATATATTTCTACCTATCATTTTTATCCTAGTATCTACAGAACATCTTGTCTGCACCTTATCAGTCAAAGATTGGACTCAATCATCTTGGAGATATTTTCCAACATAAATGACTTTGTGATTCTGTAAAATCTATTTCTTAAATTCACATGTTTGCATAAATTCAGAAGGGCTAAGATTAAAAGAGAATTTTGACGCTCATCTGGTCCAACTTGCCTGAGCTGAGCAGGGGTGTTGAACCAGATGGACCTAGAATTGCTCACTCGGGATCATGACCAGATGGCTTTTGAAGATCTCCAAGAAGGAAGACTCCATCGTGTCTCTGGGCAACCGGTATCGGTGCTCAGTCACCCTCTCAGGAAAAACGGGTTTCTCAGCTGTGCTACAGAACTTCTTGTCTTTCAGTTTTTGTGCCCACTGCCCTTGTCCTGTCACAGGCACCACTGGGTAGAGCCTGGTTCCATCCTCTTTGTATCCTCTCTGGGTGTATAAAAACATTGCTAAGATTTCCCCAAGCCCTGCCTGCTCCAGGCTTTCATCATAAGATGAAGGGTCATAGAAGGATGTTGGGTTGGTCAAGCAAGACTCCCCCTCGGCGAATCCGTTCTGACTCCTTATAACCTTCTCTTCCTTCATGGAACTGGAAACAGTTCCCATGATTAGCTGCTGCATTGCCTCTGCAGGGATCCAGGTGAGGCTGACTGAACTCAGGCCATTCTTGAAGGGAGAAGTAGCATTTGCTTTCTCCAATCCCCAGGCACTTCTTGTATCACTGTGTTTGTTTAAAGATCATCAAGCCTTCCCTGATCTTGTCTCTTCCAGCAAGTGTATGTCTCTTTTGCTCCAGGTTTCCCTTCACTCTCTGAGATGGAAATCAGGAAGGCCAGTCTTGTGTTCAGTACCTCAGCTCTTCTTGATACCATTTCTCTCTGTCATCAGATTCAATTTCAGTTGCCCTTTGGCTTTCCTGGCTTCGTTCCTTCATGATCAGACACTGCCACCATATTTCTCCCAGCTTATCTGTCCCTGCTTTCATCTCCTGAATGTTTCAGTTCTTTTTTGTGACTTATTTTTGCCATGAGTATATTGTACATTCAGACAGGGTTTCTGACATTTCTGCCTTGATATCTGCTCTTTGGGAGGCCTTACTCTTGAGCTTCACCATCATGATCTGTGGATATTAATCAGTTTTCCTGGACTTCTATTCCTTCCAGTGGCACTCTTCAAAGGACATTTCTGAAGACGTCAAATTCTGCTCTGCTGCAGTTCAGGGCTGTGATCTTACTTTTTGTACTGTTCCATCTCTTGTCTCCTGGTTCTGAACCCCACCATGTCATGATCCCTGCAGCCAAGCCTGCATTCAGCCTTCACATTCCCAAAGAGACCCTCCTGGTTTCTAAGTATGAGATCCAGCACTGCACCTGTTGGTTTTCTACAGGAAATTGTCATGAATCCCTTCCATGGCAAATCCTCTTTATTTGCTTATGTCCTCCTGGTTTTTCTTTCTAGTAGAAAGAAAGCCTCCCATAAGGATCAGATCTTGAGAATATGACTCTTTGCTGTCTGTATAGGCTTCATCTTCTTTTTCTTCCTCAGCAGGTGGCCTACAGCAGAGACACTCTACAATGTCACTCTTGCCTGCCTTCTCTTTAATTTTCATCCATAAATTCTGCTGACTCTCTGTTGACCTTCAGGCAGTGTTCCATTCACCCCAGATGTCTTCTCACACAAAGGGTAACTCCTCGCCCTTATCCTGCTGGTCTGTGTTTCCTGTAAAGCATGTAACCCTCCATTGAAACATTTCACTCAAGAAAGTCATCCCATCTGTGTGATCTCAACAAGATCAAAGCCCTGCAAACGCCCACAGATCTGCAGCTCATTTGTTTATTACCCTAGCTCCATGCTTGAGTATAGAAGTACTTCAGAGAGGCACCCCAGCAAAAATTTACCATAAATTTTTAAAGATTTCTCCATAATGGTATCTCGTAGGCATTTCCTTGCTTACTAGCAAAGCAGTGGAGGTGATCTCGCTTAGTTCTAATTTTGTTGATTTTGTGATTCTTTCCCATCACATCACTCTGTGCTCCTTACTCGTTAAGCTTGTCCCTCATTCCTTTCTCAGGGTTGTTAGTAACTCCTTTACATCACCATCATTCACAGTTTTAAGCCCTCCTTGACAGCTCAGGCATCCTGCTGGCAAAGATAATTCTTACCTTCTTAGTGAGGTGAAGTCCATTTCTCTCAAGAAGGTGATGGTCTGCATGAAGTGCCCAGTACTTGTGGAACCTAAAGCCCTGTCACCAGCAATAGATCCACAGTCAGTTATTGACTTGAATTATCAGTACCCTCCTCCTCACTACTTTACCCTTACTGTCAGGATTGAGGACAACACCACTTGGGCTCCATGCCCTTAACTACCACCGCCAGAACTCTGAAATAACTTTTCATACTGTCCAGGTTCTTCCTGGCAGCATCAGTGGTACCTACATTGAAGAAAGCAGGGGATAATATTTTGATGGTCAGAAAATATTTGTCAGTCCGTCCAGAACATCTCAGACCTGGGCTCACAGAAGGGAGCAAACCTGTAGATGATATGTTAGTTTGGCAGATTGCTGGCTTTGTCCCCTGCAGCATGAAGTCAGCCATTTCAATGATTTGCTACTTTTTCATGATGGTCATGCATGGTTTAGTATCAGGAAGGCCAGTTCATGGGCACATCTGGACCCTCTTCAACTCCAAAGGCAGTGAACCTATTTTGTAGTTGTAAGCCCTTAGGTAGGGCAGGAGCCTTCCTCTTTGTGCCAGAAGTCACTAACTTCATCCTTCCCCTTCCCCCAAAATTTGCACTTATGCTAGAGATGGACGTTGCCTGTACCTCAACAGCAGCTGGGGCCCAGCTATTCTTGTAAAAGATCCTTGTCTCTCTCCCTTTCACCTTCTGTGATGCTAAGCAGAGTGCTCACTTTCCCCTACAGCTCCTTCACTTGCATGCACAGTTCCTGCAGGATGGCACATCTCTCACAGGACAAGAGACGTCTTTTCTGGTGTTAGAGAGAGGCCCCAGGCACCCCCTGGGGTGTGAGGCTTGAAGGAATGCTTCCACCATCTGAAGATCTGCCTGCACCTAAGCCTCTGCCCTAACAAGGTCAGCTTCTCCAACATTTGCATGGGAAACTGCCCTGTATCATGTAACCACTGTAGCTGACAGTTCACACAGATACAAATTCGGCTGAGGTTCCCTTCTTTATGCCTCTCTGCAAAAACTGCTGTATCAGTTGGCTGTCTTCATCTTCCATGCTCTAGGACTGATTCCAATATAGGCTTCTCCTCAGCTTTGGCTAAAAGTTTCTTGACCATCCCTAATCAGGGGCTGGTAACAAAGGCTTAAGGGAACCTGGCTCAAAGGCAGCTGACCACATTCAGTAAAATCTGCTAGAAGTGCTTCAGTCCACACATAACAGCTTGATGTGATTTTGGGGGACAAAATTATGGGCCTGGTGAAGAGTGAGATTCCCATTAACTTCCAAGAGATCAAAAATTTAAATCTTTCTAACATTCTTAATAGGGTCATGGGAAAGCAAGTATTGTATAATTTCTCTTTTGTGGCAACTGGTGCTCCTCAGACACCTTGATTTGAAGCAATGAATAGGTGTATAAACACTTGACAAATGGCAAGACAATCCATGCTTTCCCTTTCCTAAGTATTCTCAGCATGTTTATCAGACTTCTTAGCAAGGATTGAAAAAGTAAGAAAACATACTGAACTAAGCCACAGCTATATATTTTAAATGATTTTTTTTAGTAGAATTATCTGAGAAATCAAGAGCATTTGAGTCAGTGGCAGAGATTGTGACAGTAAGGAGTACATGGGAGATGCAGAAAAGTGATGTGCATCCAGATAAGTAGTTTCTAAATTTCCCAGTAGCAGAGCAAACCCAGACCTAGACTAAGACATACCAGTCACGGTTGCTTGGGGTTAATGGAAAATACAGTGAAAGTATGTCTAACCGTAGATCCTTAGATCTATGGACCATGCATAAATAAAATAACTCCTGCTTGCAGAGGAGAAAATTTAATGGTAGGGAGAAACCTTCGAATATGTGTTTGAAGAAATATCTTATCTCCATTCTGTAGAACTCTCTATTTAGCTGGTTCTGTATTTATTTATAACACCCAAACGTAGGCAGTCCCAGCGCAAAGGCTGAATAAAAGTCTCTTTATAGAAGAGAAGAAACTTTTCCATTTATAGGGCAGCTGCAGACGTTCATCACACTAGTTGTTCTGTATAAAATGGAAGGAAAATATTGAAGGAAAAGTCTGTAGCATGAGGAGCATTAATAAAGCTAGAACATCCATGATAATTTCAGACAGACTGAGGAATATTTGAATCCCATGAAGATTGATTCCCTTTTTTGCTGTAAATTCTTTCAGTTATAGATACATCAGCCTCAAGCTGGTGTAGAAGAAAAAAAAGAAAACATCCTTTTTAGAAATCAAAAAATCTGTAGGATGTGAGGGATATTAAGAATAGGATACACAAGACATTGAGTCCTTAAATTTGAATGGGAACATCATGCAGAATTATATGCTGTGCTAACAGCCTTTAAATGGTACGAATTATCTTGTTACTATACAGAAAAAAAATTTGATTAGCTTACAGAGTATTTACTAATTTGGCCTGATTAGAAGGCTTTGCACTCTGCTGAATGCAAAGCAATTAGTAAAAACATTCCATACACTGCTTGTTTTCTACAACCAACAAGGAAATTGGTGTTATTAATCCTTTCAAATATAGCTGTATTTATTATAAATAAATTGTAGTTTTTAAAGGAATCTACCGCATTTTCATATATACTCGTCATATATCTTGGATACTACAATCCACAGGACATATCTAGGTATTTTTGACAGCTAATGTTTTCTTGAGTTGGAGTTCTGTAATGTATTGCATGCCTTCATAGAGAAAATGTTAACAGAGCTCAAATACTGCCTTTAGTTCAGAAAAAAAGCAGAACTTCATCTTTTACTTTTGCTTAATTTCTTGTGTTCAAATGATAGAAACACCACAGTAAAATACAGTGAAAACATCTGTATATTTTAAGCAGTAGCTCTTAACAAGGGCTGTCCACCTCAAAAGTGTTTGTTAAGACAGATCATTACTTTATAGAAGTTCAGTGGAAGAATTATTTTGGCTGGTGTTTAATCTAAGACTGACTGTGAATGCTAGCATCAACAAAGTCTTGTGCTATGCTAATTTAAGGTTTCATCAGCTTTCATCAGATGCACATTTTGGTTTTTAAGCTTGATACTTCATATTAATTCCTATAATCCAGAATTGTTCTATGGCATGTATTATTTAAGATTTGGTATTAACCAGTATTGTTATTTTTGCTAGGATTTCTTGAAAAATATAGTCTTGATTCACACATGTGGTAAAGGAGAATGTAGATTGTCAGTCAAGCAATGAGGTAAGAAGTGAAGCTCTAATGTGCTGTAAAATGTGTGTAAATAACTGGATACCCACAGGTAAATAGCTGAGAGTAAGCGAAATGCTCATTTTAGACTTGCTATTTGAACCTCAGATTACAACGATAACCTTTCTTCCCCAAAGGATTCTCTTCTTTTAAGCCCTTCCTCCTGGGAAACATTTCAACTACAATAAATTTTTGCTGACTGCATTTCATTCTGGACTTTCTTTCTGAGAGATGTGAAAAATACATTTAATTTAATGAGATCATATTATCAAATTATGTAAATTGGTGCAGTTCCTATCTTTAACTATAAAGAAAATAGGGGAATTTACACAACTCAAGAATCTGTTCTTTCCACTGAGCTGTAAGACTATCTCAAGTGCTTTAATTCACCATATCTCTAAAGGATATCTTCAGGCATATACAATATATATTCCCAAGCCCCATATTTGCTGGTCAGCTAGGTTAAATTCAAAAACCTGTCTAAAATGTTTCACTGAATAATATAAACAGCAATTTTTGGATTGTCAATGAAGCCTTTATTAATATTACCCAAGAAATTTTCATGTAAGAAGTAGAAACTTAGCTTCAAGTCATACTCAGATTTCAAAACTGTTACCTACTATTCAAGAAAAAAATTAATTATGGACTGTGTCTCTAAGCAGAGACTCTGGGTTGACACTGCATTTTTTTTGTCAGTTTTGGTGTTTACTTTAATTGTGTTTACCTTATTGCTTCCCAGTTTCTAAAACTTCACGAAATAGTGAGGAAACATGGTCAGTTTATCTACATTATTTTCCCATTTCTTAGTCTTTCATTTTAGCTCTAATAAAGTTAAAGTTAGATTGTCTCCCCCAGTTAAGCCATTGATATCTACAGTCAGTAGCAAACCTTACTGAATCAATATTCCCTCTCTGAGACAGCACCATTTGATCTCCCACAGATTAATTTCTTCCCAGTCTTGTGAACTGAGAAGGTTGCTAAAAGGTTGGTGATAAGAAAACATTGTTAAGTGAAAGATGGAAGTTTACAGCTCTAAAATGCCAGTAGGATGATTTAGCAAAATCCAGTGACCTAACCTCTGGAATGAAGAACAGCTTCTTTGAAAGAGAGACCTACACACACACACACACACACACACACACACACACACACACTCACACACTTACTGAGAAGTCTGTCTTTCTACTGACTTGTGTTTTGACACACTATGGAATTGCCCACTGCGGGGGAAATAAGTGCTTGTTCCATATACATTTTGAAAATTACATTTTGCTGCATGAAATCTATTTTCAACACTATAGACCACCTTTCTTTTAAGCACAAACTCATCTTTCAATTGTTCAATATGAGGAGTCTCTTTAAGATAAGGAAGCTTTGGGGATTTCAATATTAGGCATTCTTAAAATGATAGATATGAATTTCTGCCGTTGTTTTCTAGTATATTTGAGAAATGATTTCAAATATTTTATATGACAGGAAAGCAATGCACACCTATGTCATCCATGTTATTTGCTGATCCTACTTTGGTCAATAGATGTTGCAATATCAGATAATTATTCATGTGGATCCATGCTTGCTGAAGTAGTTAGGTAGTGTGCAATTTTATTTTCATATAGTTAGCAGTATAATACCTAATAATGCATGTGAAATAGAACATAGTGGACAACAGGGTGAAAACATCCAAGGTAATTTGCTGAAGATATTGTGAAGTTTCTAGATGCTTCTATCGCTTTTATCATCTTTTTCTTCTATTAGCTTCCCTTTCAAAAAAAGCAATTCGAACCATAAATATGTAACAATTGCTTCTAAGTTGTCTATTATCACTTTAGGTACAAAAAATATCTAGACCTAGAGGGCTCTAAAAATATCTACTTATTTCATTATAGTAACCAAAGACAAATGGCAAGAATTGAGAGGAAAAGACCAGAGAGCAAAATAATTATACTACTGTACACTTTCCCATTACACTTGCATTTTAAATTCTGAATGTGTAGCTGATTATTTGGTGCCAAAAGGACACAAATACAATAAAAATAAAAAGGTACAAAGAATTATTAGATTTGTAGAAAAATTTCCATATAACTAAACAGACCAAGACTTCTTATCCTAAAGAAGAAGCAGTTGGGGAAGGCTTTGACAGATCTGTACAAATTCCTGAAGGAGAGAATAAAGAATGATTAAAGTTCTTTTTCAGAAAGCACATATTGTAATCTTGTGAACTCACTGTTGCATGATGCTTAAGATATGAGAATATAAGAAGGCTAATCATCAGTTAGGTGAGTGAATGGTAGAAAAACACAGAGATACTGAATTGTTTGAGTGTTGCTCTGACTCTCAGCTCATAGAGAGCTAAAAAACTGCTGGAAACTAGAATTTAGCTCTAGAAATACTGTGATGTGTCTCATTTTACAGTTTTTTGTCTGTGACCAGTGAGAAGCATAGATTTCAGGTACTGATACTCCTGCGGATTGACCTCACATAGTCTTAGTTTGGCTTTGTTAAGGACAAACAAACAAACTCCTTTGATAAACTTGCTCCTCACAGTATGAAATCCAGACTTCTATGCCATGTGTTTATAATAAAAATATAGGATCATCTTGTGTTGGATGGTAGGTCTGTTCAGCATTGCTTTAATCACTTTACCAATATTCTAAACCTTGGTTTTTAAATTTTTTTTTCATAGTCAAAGCAAAGTAAAAAAAATTAAATTACTAGAGTCTGACCACTCTGCATGAGGACAGAACACAGAAACACCTTTGGGTCCCAAACAGAGAAATATTATCTATATTCTTGTCAGCAAGTTAGAAAATTACTTAGAAAATAAATATTGTCCTTTTATGCTGGTTGCTCAAAATTCAAGAAAAATAAAGAATTAAATTTGTAGAGAAGGTACCCAATGTCTTCATAAGCAGTGAAAATCTGTTACAGGGTCCACTGGAAATCTCAGCTGCTACTTACAACACTCACAATGGTGAGAGATACAGCATCATGCTGCACTCATAAGCTTGTTTTTCAAGTCACCCATGTAACTGCCAGTCTCGTAATGACAAGAACTTACAAAATGGTGTATCATAGAATAGAATCATAGAATATCCTGAGTTGGAAGGGACCCACTAGGATCATCAAGTCCAACGCCTGGCCCTGCGTAGGACAAACCCAAGAGTAATACCATGTGCCTGAGAGGATTGCCCAAACACTTCTTAAACTCTGGCAGGCTTAATGCTGTGACCACTTCCCTGAGGAGCCTGTTACCAGTGCCTGACCACCCTCTGGGCAAAGAACTTATTTATAATATCCAACCTCAAACTACCCTGACTCAGCTTCGTGCTGTTTCCTTGACTCCTCCCCCAGACTGAACAAACCAAGTGACCTCAGCCACTCCTAATAAGACTTCCCCACCAGACCTTTCACCATCCTTGTAGACCTCCTTTGGATACTTACTAAGAACCTATTGTCTATTTTATATTGTGGTGCTCAAAACTGCACACATTACTCAAGCTGAGGCCGCACTAATGCAGAGCAAAGCAGGACAATCACTTCCTTTGACCATTTGGTGATGCTATGAAATCATTTAGCTAGGAAATGGAAGGCATTTATCTTATACCCTTGTTGAAACCTGCACTTAAAATTAGACTCCTTCTTGTCTTATTGTTGCTATCCAAAAGTGCATGAAGAAAACATGAAGACTCTTGAATTTTTTTTTCTCTGTAGTCAAGTTCTTCAGTGACAAATGACCTGTCAGATGAGATTGGTAGGGATATCATTTTTGCAGTGATTGCTTCAATCCTCTGAGAGTCCAAAGTTCTTATTAACAAACTGACTACATCCTGGAAATTAATAAGGGGTTGCAAAGCAGTTAGATAATTATAGCAATTTTAGCTCTCTGACTCACAGGAAGATCGAGTAACAAACTGGCACTTCTTAAATTATGCCTTTACATAAGGGCAGGTAGACCAGCTAATAAGCAATATGCAGGAACCATAGAGTTGTCCCTTATTTTCATGTCATTTGAAAATCAGAATGAAAAGTATGACTTTAGAGAAGCTGTTCCTGTGCAGAGGAAAGTGAAAATAAAATTTTAAAAGACTGGCCAGCAGAAACAAAAAGAAACCCAAAAAGAATGGAAAAAAAAAAAGACACAAAAGAAATAAACTGTAAGGCAGGCCTCTGTGCCCATGTGCCTTTTCTTTACCTATGGAAAACTTTTGTAACTTGCTCTGCTTGTCTCCCCATCCACCCCTGCAGTCTTATGTTCTTTGAGATTCACCTTGACCATCACTTCTTTGTGTGTTATTACTTGAAATCAAACCAAAATCTAGTCTCTATCTCTAAAGCTTCTCACTGTCTTTGCAAAAGTCCTACCACACTTTGGCACTCTATAAAACACTACTTTTCCTACCAAAAAGAAAATAATTTAGAAAACGCTTACACCAGGGCAACAACTGTATTTATTGCAATGATGACTAATATCCAGCAACTGCAGAGTTTTTCATCTCTTTTAATTGATTGGAAAGAAAGGCAGTTACACTGCAATATAAGAAATCTCATAGACTTGGGCAATGTCTGTGCCCAAGTGACAAAGAATTATTTAAGAGTATTTTTTAGAACTAAAGTTCTGAACTATTTTTATAGCAACTAAGAACTGGGCCTGTAAATCTCATATTCCACTGTTACTTTTTTTAAAAAAAAATTTCTACTAAAGATACAGCATTAAAAAATCATTCAAAAGCTGGAGAAGCAAATCACTGACTGCTTTAACAACATACTGATTATTACTGTGCTGCATTTGGGAGCTGTCAATAAGAGAATGATTTCTTTTGAAAACCATACCTTTTATTGCAGCATTACAACTTCGAGGATTTTTGAAGATTATGCTTGTCAGCCACTTTCCACACATGAAGAATTTTACATCGAAAACAGATTATAATTAATTTTGTATTGGAAGTGATTTTTGCAGTAGAGTTTTAAACTGGTATATTAATTCCCTTTCTTATGCCAAAGAAGAAGTACCATTCCTAGAGGACTTGAGTTTTGAGAGGGTTTGAGCATTTACACAGGGATAATGAAAAAATCCTTACTGTAATTCACATGAAGGAGAGGAATCGTGATGTCTCTGGTGCAACAGAACCATGTCTACAGTCTCTGTCTTTAGAAATGTTGCTGTTTTAGAGGTAAGAGAAGGAAAAAGCTTTGCTCGTGACTTGAGGGTGTTTTTGGATGATAATTTTAAAGCTGTGTTAATAACTCCCTGACTTCTTCAGCAGTATGATTTCTAAAGGTGCTCAGAATCAAGAAAGCTATCTTGATTGCTATGTTTTCCTAATTCTGAAAATCCTCTCAAGAGCTTAAGGAAAGTTTTTATTTCATATATATGAATTATTCTAGCCTTCTTTTTGAAGCATCTATGATCTCCCTATGAAAGCTGTGCAAACTGTTAACCAAACTTCTAAAAGTGACAAGATTGAACACCCCTAAATGTCAGTAAGTCACTCTTCTCCAGAGCTCATTCTTTTCTGAAAGGAAAGGCCAGCCAGCCTGTTCACACTAATCTTAGCAGAAAAAAGGCTTATTACTTACCACATCAAATACCTTTTAGAGAAAGTGCATGCACAATTCACCATTCACTCCAAAGGTGCTGATATTATGCATCGTTTGGGCATAACTAATTAATTTCTCTGCTGTGCTTCTCTGCCTGAATTCTTTTTAGTCTCCCAAGCTTTTATAATTTGTGATTTCACACTTTAAAAAAAGAAAATCCTGTGACAGTTTAGATCGTATAATTTGGAATAAATGTCTTAATGTTCTAACATCCAGAGAAGTGAGAGAGGACTTTGCGGGCAAAGCCCAGCAGAGAAATCCACATACTCCAATGGTACTGGCATCTGGTACATAAAACATTTCTGTATCACCTCTCCTGCCCTAACTTGCCTAGGTCAGAGACAGTTCACCACACTCATTTGGAAGAAAAAAATGTTTCAGTATTTGATAATATCCCTCTTGCTTAAACCTTTCATGGTTTCCAATGTAGCAATCCAAGTTTTTAGCCTTCACGTGTCAAAAACACCTTGTATGACAAGAAAACAATAGTAAGGCTGAAGGGGCCTCCCCCTTACAACTCAGTAATGTCAGATTCATTAAGGATTTTGAATGAGAATCTTGATTCTCATACTTTTCTATTATTTAGAACTTATGGTAGGTGAAGACATAAATGATTATAACAAGTAACAGCAAAGAAGTAATTTACTGTGCTGTATTCAATGAAGATTATTAGATAAAAAGACCTAAGATTTTGTATTTGCAAAAAATTTTCTGAACATCTTGAGGAAATCTGCTTTGTCCTGTGGCTTATCCAAGAAGTGTTATCTTTTGGTATGTTTGTTTCATCTGAACATGTGAAATAATGTGTACAGGATGCAGTCTAGCAGCCCCCGCTTTGGGGCCCTGCTGGATTGATGGTTAATAGGTGAAGATAGAGAGGATGTGAGTTGACCAAGTTTTCTGAACGTCTTTCCACTTTGTCATCCTTTTAGTTTTGTTTGAGGCTAAAAATGGGCAATAGCTGTTCAAATGGATACTTTGATGGGAAGCTGAAATGAAAACAGAAAGTCCATTAGTGTCGCATGTTTCATTTTTCCTCAAATATGATCAGACAAGGACTTAGAAATCCAAGATGCAGGTGTATTTTCTTTCTCTGCAAAGGCAACAGGGAAAATGTAATGTCCAAGATGGCAGTTTAAGTGGAGCAGATGGAAGGCTTTCAGAGGTTTTTGCAGTTTCTGATTCTGGACCAGACACTGACATTACACATGACCTGCTCATTCATTTGAAATGGAGAGTAATTTAAGCAGTTTGGTTTTAGTGTTCTTTTATTTCTAGTTTGTTTTGTTTGTTTGCTTGGTTTTATGCTGGAAAGAGATTTTTACTGACCTTTGCGGAGCAAACAAAGTCAGGCAGATCGTAATCACTTCCAATGGACTTGGCCTTCTGCAAAAATCTTGAGAAAGGTTTATTCTTTCAATGCCTAGCTTGGCCTTCTCCTGCTGCTTAAATTCCACACAAAAGGGTAAGCTTTAAAATTTTTTTTTTTCAATCTGAAATGTGAATTCACTTCTGTCTGTATCACCACAGAACATTCGGTGTAAACCTCTACATTTTATTTCAGGTCATTAAAATATGACAGACTCAGAGTAACTCTTTTTTTTGTTTGGTCTAGCAGTTCAATAGTATCAATATCACTATATGTACGTTCCAGATGAGGAAATGATAGTAGGCTCTGCAACCTGTGCTTTACAACATTTACTATTTTTTCTTGTATAGGTACTTCTTTTGTTACTGACAGTTTGTTTACATTAATCTTGATACTGTTTGAGCATTTGTTTATCATAATTTTTAAATTCAACATAAGAAAGAATATTTCATAAATGTACATAAGAGATGAAAGCATACTTTTGGATGTATTTCACTTAGTTTTAAAAAGATATCCAAAAATATTTTAATTTCTGGGTTATATAACCAAATGCAGGGGAAATTTTTGTTCTGATCTCAAACCAACCTAAGTGCTGACAAGCTCAGAGTAAGCATTTTGCATATACATTAATGAATAGACAATAAAAGTAATTTCTGAATTGCTCACTGTTTCATTAATATGCAGTTCTTCATCTTATCTATTGCAATTAAGTTTTTATAACCACATTCAGATAGATGGCTAGAAAGATCTCTATAGAAATATAAGATCTTTAAATAAGCTCAGAAAGAGTTTAAAGTCCATCTATTTTAGGAATAAATACAATAGTTAAATCAAGCAACACAAAATTTAATTCCTATTAGTAAAATGGTTGGAAAAACATAACATAAATCAAAAACTAACAAACCATAGCTATTATCATTATCTCCAAGTGAACTGCCATAATTTGGAGATTGGATGTTTTCATGATTCATATAATTTTCACTGCCTTTCAAGTACTTTCTCTGTAAAAATGACCCCAGCAATGACCTCTCCCAGTAATTTAATGAGAAAAAGGAGGTTCTCATGCAAATTGCTACCACATATATAAAATTATGAAGTCTCCTGGCTTGAGACTTATGGTTGTCTGACTTTCTAAAATAATAATAAGAGTCATCTGTTTATAATAGTAAGCATCTGTTACTGCTTACATAGCATTGAGTAGTAATCAAAATTCTCCTATTGCTCTATCAAAGTTAACTAATTAAATGCCAAGCTCCCTTCTGAAGAAGCACCACTTGATATACTGTGGTAGCAGGTCTGCTCAGAAAACTGTGTAAAGATACTAAACAAACACAACTTCCGGTATGTGCAGAAACAAGCCCCAATTACATCCTGATTAGACCACACCCTTCAGACAGGATAGCAGAGGGACCATTAGGACTTGATGAACCTTACAAAAATGGATATGATGTCTCAATATGAAACAGATTGTTATAGTTATTTTGGTGAGTATAGGTTATTCCTTCTCACCTGGGAACCATGATTACTCAAATGAAGGGTAAACTCTTCCCTAAGATACTAGGAGAACAAGAGCTTTGAGAAGAAAACTGAAAGAAACTGGAAGAACCAGAATTTCTAGGATGGAGAACCTATTTGTTTTAGGAGATTCTGGGATCAGATCCCATGCATCTGTCTTTCCTGCTGTAGTGGGTTGACCCTGGCTAGGTGCCAAGTGCCCACTCAGTCGCTCTATCAGTCCCCTCTCCTGCTGGGACAGGGGAGAATAAGCTGGAGCACTGCCAGTAGGGTGAGATAAGGCAGTTTTATTACAATATGAAGGAAAAAGCAAAGCAAAGTCTGCGCGCACGAGCGAAAAACGAAAAATAAAGGATCAATCTCTA